>JAEPBF010000049.1:0-287911 GCA_019739055.1 Passiflora organensis | reverse complement strand
AGTGTTTCGATAACCATAGGGACTTGCATAGAAACCCAAGACTTTATGGCATCCTCACGTCCTAAAATGTTCAATCAAGTTCACCCACATAAAACCATTACTCATGTCTTATGTGGGATCTAGTATTTCGAGTTGTCATGTCTTTCGATACGAGTCAACTATACAATATAGTGTGCACATCATGTTTAAAGTCGATAGTAATCTTAAGTTGAAGTGATGAATTAGGTCTAGAGAATACCAATTCAAAATGTTTTAGAAGATATGACAGTTTAGTTCATAGTCGTATTTCTCATGCCATGACACCTATTTCAATGTTTAGGCGATTCATCAAGTAATATTTTTCAATAATCATGGGGATTTTAATAGCCACCTAAAAGATTATGGCATCCTCGCTGTGAGGCTTCATATTTTAGAGGGTTGGGCCTTGAGTCCAATAACTTGATAAATAGTAAGTCAGTAGGGCCTATAAACCATGGGCTAGGCTTATGAAAAGAAATAGATATTACTGGTATGGTTAAGTATGGGTAATAGATCAGGATAACTGAAATTAGTTGTCATTGGGTTAGAATGTAAGTGTGTGGCTCGAAAGTAATCGATTATGATATCACATATGTTGTCACAAGGACTTCTAATCACATTGGGTTAGAATGGACTAGTGTGCCCGGATGTGTATATGCGCGTGATTGTGCAATGTTCAATTGGGCTTCTAATCACATAGCCCAAAATATGCAACTTGTTACATATGATTCATTCACATAACACATATAAGCCCAAGACCTCCTCCACTTCTTTTCGATCTGGGATTGGGTACCCCGACCCCCTACGCAGGCTAGGTCTCACAATCTTTCCTCCTTATAAACCTCGTGTCCTCACGAAGGGAGCCCAAACGTAACTGACTTGGGCCCAAACGTGAATACACAACATGGTCCGAGCCTACTCGGAAAAGAGAGCGAGATTGGATTTGTTGCCATTTGTCACGACCTAACCCCCGAACCAGCAAACCCGGACATGTATATGCACGTGATGGATCACAACTACAACGCTTGGTTGGGCTTCTAACCACAAGGCTCAAAAGATGCAACTTGTTACATATGATCCATTCACAAAACACATATAAGCCCAAGACCTCCCCCACTCCTTCCCGATTAGGGATTGGGTACCCTGGCTCCCTACGCAGGCTATGTGTCACATCTATACCTCTTCTCGTTGAGCCATTTGAACTCACAGGTATATTTCTTGGCTTTTGAAACCTCTAAAGGAGTCTCCGCTGCGTATTTCTTATAACTCAGTACCTGGACGAGATTTCGTCTTTTTACATCCCAATACCTTTCAAACCTAGTAAACCAAGTCTATCAGATGACTAAGACTCTTGTGTCTATCTTTTGAGACTTATATGGATATAATTTCCACTATAAGAAATTAATACGGACTATTATATTCTTAAAGAATATATACAAGTTAATCAAGATATTGTACATAAAACTATATATATATATATATATGGAAAAAAATCAAAGGTTGAGGTAAAATAGAGATGTTGATGATCTAGGACCATAGGTAGGCCCCTTGATGAAGTATTAGAATATATAGATTTTATGGGAATTTTTAAAAGTTATTCTTAATTATTATTATTTTTTTAAGTAGTATTATTATAAGATATTATATTTTTAGGAAATTATATATATATATATATATAAGAAAGATAATTTTTTAATATTGATAGACTCTATTTTTCATAGAGTATGTTGTATTTTTCTAGTAAATATATAATTTATTATGAATTATTAATCATTTAGTATATTAAAATAATATTTATAATATTATATTACTATTAAAAAATAAAAAAATGTCAAAGCATGGGCATTTTTGTTGTTTTGAGGAGTTTGGCTAAACGTAGAAGCTAGTATGGTGTCATTTCACCAAACGGTGAAATAATGTTGTTTTACCAATAGAAAGGTTGCCAGTTTATCTTGTCTGGTGACCCACCATTTTTAAGTATATCTATTGATCTAAAATCGGGAATCACAACGCATCATTTCTAGCTTTGAGAAGTTGAATTTTGTTTTCCATTCTCTTTGCTTTGATTGTCTGAATTCATTATCTTGGGACTTGTGTGCTTCATGAATAGATTTCATCCATAATCCGGTGAGTATCACCATTTTTAAGTTTATAATTTTGAATTCATATAGGCTTGAATTACAACATGTTATAACTCGATTTTTACTAGGTTTTGTTGCAGATAGTGTGGGGATATGTTTCATGTAGGTTTGATTGGAGTTGGATTGAGAAACAGTGAAATTCTTTTTCTAGAAATTCTTTGGTTTTGTCGAACCAGAGATTGAAGACTATTGCGAGCAACACGTGGTCTGTAGGTCTTCTAAGTGATGTGTCATCCGTAGGAGGAGTGAACGACTTGTAGTCTAGACATGATATAAGTGACAAGTCGTAGGGTTGGGGTTTGGTTCCAGGTTGGACCAAGGATGACATATGCCTATGTCTTAGAGTGACATGTGTTGTAGAACCCCATCCTTGTATCCGCCTAGTCAACATTTTTTGCTTAATCAGCTTCATTTAGATTGATCCATTTGTTAGTTTATTTTGTTGACTCAGTCAAAATACAGTCAAGAAATTATCATTTTACCCCTATTGGAACTATTCGTGTTTTGGGCTTGTTTCGAGAAGTTAAGAGCCTTCAGCCCAATCTGTTAGCCACTAGGCTGACCCATTCATTTTCAAGCCATATCGTTATCGAACCACATTGTTTGTGTTTTGGAACCGAACTATATAAGTAGACCCTAGCCCATCCTAACATATCAGAAATCCATTCTTATTTTCATATTTCATTTTTTTACAAACCTTCAACTTTTCTTTCCTATTTTGTATATTGCGCTGTTATTTCCTGTTTCCCGTGCACTGCCTTCCATTCTTTCTTAATAATCACACACAAACTATACAGTAAAAGGTTATCAATTATTTAAATTTCCTTTGGTTCCTTTTATCTAATTCTATAGTTGTTTCTTGTTACTTCTCTCTTGTTCATTTAGTTAACTTCCACAACACTCGTTCATCTGTGTGTTATCAGCTTTAGGTTGTGTTGGTATTTCTAAGGTAAGAATCCTAGTGTGTCTGAGTGTGCCTGTGTGCTCGTGAGGAATTAGAAGGGTCTTTAGGGAGTCCTTTTCTGATTATAATTATTTTGGTTTTCTGTTGTTCAATTTTTCTCACGGTGTGTTTATAGGAGGTTTTAGATCGTGTGATAAAGGCAAGAGTATTGCCACAGATTCATCTACATAGGTGGGAGTCGTTGTATCATCGGTTTGATAGGGAACCTTTTCATGTGTTTCAATTAAAATAATTTATGTGGATTTGAACAAGAGGTATATACGTTGCAATGTGTGTAACTATCCATTACAAGATCATCTTATGTGTGTGTTATGTTCCCTAGTGCATCTATTGGTCTCTAATTAATTATATGTATATACTTTGTGTGTTGATGCATAGCGTTGGAGATGATCTGAATATACGACTGATATATTTGACTTGTAGGCTTTGATGGGATTCATAGGTTATGATCCGATCTTGTTATGTGAGCAAGTGGTGTGAGATCATGTTTCAGTTCATTGAGGTATAGCATGTCTTTTTGTTTCCTGAGTATTTTTCAATCGATCATGGGGGAAGTGAGAGCAATTGGTCCAAGTAAAATTGATAGAGAGGGAGAGGGACAGTCGGACATAGAAATCTGACCAGTTAGAGAGTGAAGTCCAATTGGTCAAATTATGGTCATGGTTAGAAGACCAACCAGTCAGAGCCCATTAGACAGGTCGGATTTAGAGGTTTGACGGGTTAGAACCAAATTGTCTAACCGGTCAGTTTTCTTATTTTTTTTCATTTTTCTTGTTTTTTTCTCCCTTCTGAATTCCTATGGATCTTTCCCAGGAGATTTGTGCCTTTCTTAGTTTTCCAAGTCGTGAGTCTGAGTTTTGTGGTCAGTGTTAATTTTTGGGTAATTTCCAATGAGATTTGTATCTTTTCCAGTGTTCCAAGTTGTGGGATGCATATGTTTTATTGCATGTACTATAATTTTCTTATAAAAGTATACTATTTTTTGTATTTATTTCTAAGTACACATGTGATAGTTGAGTTTGCTTTGTCAATACAAGGTAAGCATATGAAATCAAAATTTTAGGGGAATATTACTTGCCTATTAGGGAGTTGTATGGATGATGTTACATATTGTCTGTCTTTACATCTGCTTTACAGGCTTATCAATTATGTATATGAAAATAGGTATGTTCTTGTTATAAATTTCTCTACCTGGTCTCAGATAATACTGGCGTTAGGAGTTTATGTATATATGTTTTCAAAGTAAATTAACATTGTTAATGGGCTTCCAGTTTTACTTTAGCGAGAGTTACTCACAAAGTGTTTTACTGTCCATCCCGATAGGTTTTGGGCATTGTAGCCTTGTGATGAGTTTGTGTACATTTGAATTTATAAACCTATTGGACTGGTTTTCTATACTATGTTTTATGCCTCTTGCATTGCATTATTCTTCTAAACTGTGTGCAAACTAGTTGCATCGGATAATAAATATTTTTAAGTTAACTGTTTTAGTATATGCCTCTATTCCACCATTAGAGCTTATGATGCTATAATTTCCTGAGGTCCTTGTGCTATCATCCTATTGTTTTTTTTTCTTTTCAGGGATAGTACATTAGTAGTTGTCTTACTTGAGGTTGGATCTCTGGATATTTAGGAGCTGGACTATTACATCTGATTTAACACTTCACATTGGTTCTACTAGCACCTTATTACTGGACTTACTATATTTTTATTTTTTTATTTTTATTGTGTTTTGGTACTACATTGGTTTGAATATTATGTCTTGAGATGTGGGCTAGGCCTGTTTACGAGTGTGGGCTTGTGAGTTGTGGACCCATTTGTGTTTGAGTATCTGTTTCATAATAAACTCTTCCGTTGTGATATAGCTTACTCTGTTTATCATGTTAGTCGTATTTTTATTATTTTTCATGCACCATTTTTACATAAATTAAAAGGTGTATACTTTGAAAATCATGTTTGAAAAATCAAATTGCCTTGTGTCATCCTCATTGGTCCAACTGTTAGGCTAAATTGAATTTCATGGCTGTAAGAGCCATACTTTATGTAATCGAATCCTTAAATAGGTCGTAGTGAAGCATAGTTTTACAAACGGTTTTGAAAATTATTTCGGAAATCAAAATTTATAAATTTTTTTAAAAAATCACTATACTTGCATAGTCCAGCATAGTACTGATTAGAAGTTTGTGTGTCCCTAGGTTTATATGTTTTTATGTTACTTGTGCGTACCATTGTTATTAGAGATTGATAGATTGGGAGCGGTGAGTCAATGCAAGAGCCAATTAGACCAGGTGCACAGGCAAGTTAGCCAGCTCAGGCTGTGTCGGCTATTCAGGCAACCCCAGCAACACAGGTTATTCTAACTGCCCAGGCAGCTTAACTAGTGACAGAAGCTCCTATAGTGCAAAACCCAGCTTTACTTTAGATCCTAGCTATGATGTAGTTGACTTTGCAATAATTAGTTCAGGGTGTAGCTCAGCAACCTCCAATTCAGGCACTAGTACAGCCGCATGCACAAGTACCACCAGCCCAGTTCAACTAGCACCAGCATTACAGGTGCAGCCACCCGTAGCTCTAGTACAACATCAGGGTGTCGAGAGATTATCAGTGATGATTATCAAGCTTCTAAAGGAAGCTTGTCAGTTGGGATGCCAAAAATTTTTGGGTACAACTGATGTAGTAGTAGCCCGAGAGTAGCTAGACACTATTTTTTGGACATCTCAGGCTTTGCGGATTTCTTAGGAAGTCAAAGTTGCTTTAGTGACTTCCCTATACGATAAGAAAGTTCTTTTGCGGTGGACTTCTATGAGTTTGAGGTATAGAGATCAGCAGCCAACGTGGGACTAGTTTATGAGGGAAATCAATGGTAAGTTCTACGTTCAGTACCACTAGGATGAGAACCGGTTGGAGTTCTATAAGTTGAGGCAAGTTACTTAGACAGAGATCGAGTATGAGACCGAGCTGAGGGAATTTTCCCATTTTCTGGCTGTTGAGGATCGTAACGAGAAGAAGTTGGCTCATCATTTCTAGGATGGGCTGATTGATGATATCTGAGCAATTGTTGGTACACCTCCGAATACAAATCCTTAGCATTTGGATATTACTACCACCGAAGATGAGAAGATGATTCAAAACTGAAAGAGTTAAGGTCATGGACACAGGGACATAGGTTATCACTGCTACAGGCCAATGAGGCATGGTCCAAGACATAATCACAGGTTGAGCAAATCAGCAAGCCCATATTCTTTAGAGCAGTTGAGGTCCCATTATCAGGAGACTAGTCATATGACCACCCAGTCCTAGCCTATTGCTTCAACTCAAATTGTGAGTAGACCGTCAGTGTTGTGGTGCACAAACTACCATCAGCATTATATTTTTTCTTTCCCACATGTGCAAAAGTGTTACAACTGCAATGAGATAGGGCATATAGCTAGTGATTTTCCTAAACTATGAGACAAGTTTCACAGGCTCCAACAACTCAAAGGCCGAGTGATAAACATGTTCTCAGACTTCTTTGAGGCCACCATCTGGAGCACCAGACATGCCTTCTTGTAGTTAAATTATGGGCTAGCCATCTACAAAGCTACCGCAGCCTAAATAGACCTGTATTTTCACTTTGATTGATATCGAGACATGTGTCAGTCCCAACGTGGTGACAGTTATTGTCATTATCTTTTCCAGCTATGCTAGAGTTCTGCTAGGCCCCTAAGCTAATAGGTCATTTGTGGGTCTAGATTCGATACAAGTGCAGATAAGGCGTTGTCAGCCCTATAGCCTTCAATTGAGGTTTTGACCTCATTAGGAGAGAAAATTGACTTATAGTCGTGTATACTTAGTTATTTTTTGTGGATGGATTCAGTTGTGGTAAAGGCAGATATGATTCCGTTAGATATCTGAGAGTTGGATATAATTTTAGACATGAATTACTTAGCCCGCTTTAGAGCTCGGATGAAGTATTTCACCAAGCGAGTGTGGTTTAGTTTTCCAGATGGTTCAAATTATTGCTTCAAGGGATATAGGCGTGTTATTCTTGCATGCATGATTTTATGAATGAGTGCAAAGAAGATGGTCAATAAAGGTGCACAACAATTTTGGCTCATGTTAGAGATACATTAGCTAAATCACCAAAGTTTAGTCGAGTTCTAGTTGCTAGCGAGTATCCAGATGTTTTTTCTAGATGTTATTACCTGATTGCATTTGAATAGAGAGGTCGATTTTGAGATTAATTTGATGCCCAAAACGAACCCTATATCCATTTCGCAATATCAGATAGCTCCTGTTGAGATGAAAATGCTGAAGACCCAGTTAGAGGACTTGGTGGATCAAGGATTCATCAAGCCCAGTGTATCATCATGGGGAGTGCCAGTTTTGCTCATTAAGAAGAAGGATGGTTTGCATTTGGTTGTGTATCGATTACAGATAGTTGAACCGAGCTACCATGAAGAATAAGTATCTGCCTTCTAGAACCGATGATTTGTTCAACTAGTTACAAGGAGCATCGGATTTTTCAAAGATTGACTTGAGGTCCAGTTATCATTAGTTGCCAGTTATAGAGTCAGATATCCCAAAGATAGCGCTTAGATATCCCAAAGATAGCGCTTTGATATCCCAAAGAGTCAGATAAGTCCGGTTATGGGCATTACGAGTTCCTAGTGATTACGTTTGGGTTGACCAATGCACTAGATTCTTTATGGATCTGATGAGCTGAGTATTTCGTAAGTATCTTGATTGGCTCGTGCTTGTATTCATAGATGACATCCTAGTCTATTCAAAGATGGAGGAGGTGTATACCAAGCATCTGAGTTCAGTTTTGGAGATACGTAGAGCTTGATTGTGATCGTGTTACAATACGAATCACAACTATAATCATCAAATTCAATATGGATCAAAAAACCAAGGTTTGTCCTAAAAATGAATGACGGATTCATGTCTTCTGGCCCAAATAGAGATGTTGCGATAAAAGGATTAATTCAAACCAAGTGTTGGTTATTGATAGGTGCAGAATAAACTTAATTATAAATGTACTTATATGGGTAAGTATAATGACATGCAAGATTCTGCTTATACCTTGTGATTATATAAATGGAAACATTCACTGTATCTTTTGGGTCACACACAAAAGAACCTGAATTGATCATAGTTAATTATTAAATTAATTAAAGGAAAGAATAATTTTATTTCCTTGTGAGATAGCAGATAAATAAAGAAATCTAATACGGATTGAAAATATAAATAATATACAGATTTTTTTTTTTATGATTGAAAAAATTGAGTAATATCATTAATCTATGATATTGTCGAAATCTTCTTGTTATTGACAAGGAAATTTCAGCAACACACTTAAGGAAAAGGGAGAAACCTTCGCAGTTATAAATATGAGCCTTCCCTGACTATTTTTTCTTATGTTTTTTCTTTCTCGTGAGAAAAAAAAATATCCACCCTCTCTTTTACTCTTGTGGTTGTGAGTCATATAATTCAAAAGGAAATGGTTTTAGATTTTTCTTTAATTTGTTAAGAAAAGAGTCTGTGTAGATACTGTAAGAGGGTTATTTACGAAAACTTTGGAATATAAGTACTGCATGAAACCACCAAGCTAAGAGGTCACTAAACTGGTGTGTTCTACGGTCTTAATTTAATCCTATATAGGTAATTTCCTGGGTATGATGATATATTATATACAAATTTAAACCTTCTATTGGTGCAATGTGTCAGAATATAAAATCCAATAGTGGTATCAGAGTGTAGGCTGCATTAGGATTATTTTCAGTCCTCTCTATTCTTATTTTCAGTGTTCATGTCAGTTTTAATTAATATTAAGTGATTAAAATTTATGTTTAATTTTTTTTATAAACAGAGATTAAAACTTTTTTTTCACATAATAGGCAAAATAAAATATTAAATACCCCTTGGTTGCCACGTTATATAAATTATATCAAGGTTTTTAGCTTTAGAATATTATTCTAGGGTTAATTGAATATGATTGACATACCTTATAGATAAAATATCTTTAGTTAATTAATTACCTATAGTCAATGGCATCACCTATCACTTAAGGTTAAAAAAATTAATAGAATTTGATTCTAATTAATAAAGAATGATTTTATTAATTAGTTGGATTAATTAAGAAATATCTTACTAATTAATATAAGAATCACCTACTATATAAAGCATGAACATGTATTTAGATATGGATTGTGCTGAATTTTTGGTTAGAGAGGACATAGTACGACTTTGTGAGAACTGGAAATTTTTGAGCAGTTTAAGCCAGAAAGCCCAATCAAAGATTATTATGGTTAGTAGGCCTTAGCTCATGGATCGAGATCGATTAGGAATTTAAGAGGTAAATTGAATTATTTTGAAAGAAAATATTAATTTTAAGAAATTATTTTAATTATTTATTTATGATTGAAAAATTATAATAGGAGTTGTATTATTGGTTATGAAATTCTAATACCATAGATTCATTTATTGATGGTATTTAAGATCGTACAAATTTTCAAAATTCTTTCGAAAATGCATTTTGGTATTATCGTCATTTTTCTAAAAAAATATAAAGGTTTTCAATTTTTATTAAGTTATGTATTATTGAGAAAAATTATATTTTTATTTTGATAGATTTCTCTATTTATAAGGAATTTATAAAAAAAAATTGGTATATTTTTAGATATTTATAAATTTATCATAGATTTTATATTATTTTTTATTAAAAGAAAAATATTAATTATTAACTATATTATATTATATTAATATTTAAGTAGCCAAAAAAGAAACGAGAGATGTCGTTTTGACAAATTGGGGCAAAGAGAGACGTTGTTTATAATGAAACGACGTCATATCGATCACACACTCAAACGACGTCGTTTCGACATCGGGACAACAGTCAGTCAACCTCGTTACTTGACCGGTGAGAGAAGGGAAGGTTAAATAAGATTTTCATGATTAAGGATTTCATTCGGTTTTGAGACATGAAAAATACCTAGGAAGCTTTCTCTCTTAGTCATTAAGCTTTTCAAATCATGTTGGGCTGATTTACAGCCATCCCTCAGTTGGAATCAGGTAAGATTTTATCCCAGAATTTCGGGTTTCCTACCCCTTGAATCTGTCATTTTAATTGTGTAAAATGAGGGGTTTATGTATGGTTATACTCCAGATTGAGTGAGATTTGTATTGGTATAAGAATCGATTGATGTTGGGTTGTAGATGAGGAAATTGGATTCTGGGTTTTAAATTCTGATTTCGATTTCCAGAATGTGGAGACCAGATGTAGAAGGCAACCCCGGACAGTAGGTCCTTCAAGCTCTCCTTGAGTGATAGGTCATTCGACCATGCTTTTGGGACCTTGTTTCTCCAAGTGCCTAGTTAGTGTGATTGCACGGTAAGAGTGATCAGGTTGGTCTGTTGTGAGCTTTTGACCAGTTGACCAAGTCAGTTTGACCCAAGGAATTTGAGGTGGACCTTTTAACCCGAGAATTGACCAGTGAGGTGAACCTTTTGACCCAAGAGTTAACCAGTGAGGTGGACACAGTTATAGGAAGGCTAGGTGTGCGTCTAGTTGTCTTAGCAAGTGGTCGAGGTTTGAGTCAGTGAAAATTTATTAGGTCGGTTTTGGGTCTGTTTTGAGTGACCGTGGGTCTTTAGGTTGATTAACCCGTCTGGAGCCCATTTATTGTTTCCGGGCCAATTTCTTATTTTTTAGCCTATTAAGTTAGCTAAAGCCTATTTTTTATGTTTTGTGCTTTAAAATATTTTTGTGGTTCATTAGGGATATATCGAGCCTTTATATTAGAGTTTTTTCCGAGATTTTAAGCCCAGAATATAAAAGGCTAGCACAACCCAATACTTACAAATTTTCCTAATTGTTCGAACCACCAGCAGCCCCTTCCCCTCTCTTCTCTCTCACGCTACTTTCCCCCTCCCACTACCCAAAGAACCAATTTTGCTTTCTTTTGATCATCCTTTAAAGAAAAACATTGGGCATTGTTACTAAACACATTCCTAACCTCCCATGATCGATTTCCACTACTAGTTTTGGATTGAGTAGCAAAAACCAGATTGTTCTTGGTGTTAGAGCATTTTTAGAGATTTTGAGGTAAGTGCCCTAAATCCTTTATTTGTTTGTCGATTAATTGTTTCTTTGGTTGGAATTTAGTGTTTCTACATTGGTTTAATGGATTAGATTGGATGAAAATGCCCTTTGATCCACGGGTGAGGCTTTTTTGTTCTTGATGGTATTTTTGGTAATTTTGGAGGTTTTGTGATTTTGATGAAATTGATGTAATTTTCTGGTTTCTTTACTTGGGTTTGATTATTTGTGTGTTATAAAGGATGTTTGTGGACTGAGAAACCCAAGGGTATTGTTGGTTGAGCTTGGAGATTGATTTTGAGTCTTTGGATGACATGCTTATGGAGAGAATGTTGTTTTCTCTCTAGTTGGATTGCTTGAGTAGTGACCTTAGAGTGTTGGTTCTCTGATTTGAGAGTTAGGTTGAGTGTCTAAGGGGTCTTCTAGGCTTTATTTCCAGTTTTGAGTGTTTTATTGCTTTGTCTATTTTAATCTTATTGTTGTTTTGGTTCGGTTTGGGTGCTTAGTCAGTGCTAGAGTGGTTGATAAGGGAAAATGTATTGTTGTTGTGTCGCCTGCGAGAAAAGTGATGAGAGTTTATGTTTCAATTGTTTACATAGAACTATTTTTGTTTGTTGAGATAAAATATGGAAAATTGTTTGGTTTTGAATAGAGATTATACATGCATTATAAATGACGATCATACTAGATTCATGAACTTGTTTGTCATGATTTAGATGCATTAAATGTATGTTTGAACTACTAAGCATGATAGTTGTGTGTTTATGCAATTTTTGGAGAGCATGGGATGGGATGAACTTACACTTGTGGTTGATGGAGTTTGGAAAGTACACAGACTATGCATGAAAGTACACAGCCAAGAACCCAGGCTGTGTATTAATACCTATTTCTAAACAGTACACAGCCATGTACTTTTTCCTGCAGCCCCTATACTTTTCCTAGAGCCCATGCACCTCACTTTGACACTTCTAAACCTACCCTAAACCTTTCAAATACCAAATAAACATCATCAAACACATGAATCAACCTTAGATGAATGCCAATAAGTGTTGTTTTATGCATTTCATACATTATAGTTTTACTATGTATAAGCAAAATATATATATTTCTTAAGAACAATTTGGAATTGATGATTAATGCTTGGCTAAAGAAAGCTAAGTACATAGAATCCCAGCTATGAGGAACATTGCTTACCTAATGTTATTGTATGAATGAATTATATATGTGTGCCTGAATTTTCTATGACTTAGCAGGCTTCCTGAATTTGCTATGACTTAGCATGCTATGTGTTCATATAAATATGTGTTCCTGAATTATATATTTTCTTCACTTAATTTTAGTTAACACTGGCAGTAGGAGATTATATATATATTAAAATGAAATTTTGACTACCAGTGGGCTTTCAGTTTCCTTTTAGTGGAGGTTACTTGAGAGTGCTTTGTGATCCACCCCGATAGGTTTTTGGCATGCTAGCCCGTGTGATAATGATGAGTATTGTTGATTGATAAACCTATTCGGCTGAACCTTATTGCACAATATTTTACAATTTATACAGCATGCATTATTGATTTTTAATATCATTGGGTACATCATTAGCATGCATGGATGTTAAATATGTTCAAATCAACTATTTTATAATTAATTTTACGTATGTCTCTATTCTACCGGATATACTTATAATGTTGTAACTCCTAATGAGGTCTTTGATCTCACCCCCTCTTGGTGATCTTTTCGTTGCTAGTTCTTCTGCCTATAGCCGTTTGTCTTGAGGTCAAGTTTCATTATGTTGGTCTTAGAGCTGGACTATTACACTTGCACATTTTGGAGGCTCGGTATATTTTTTTTTATCATTTTCATGCTCTTGTGTTATGCATGATTTGATAAGATTGATTTGATTGTTATGGCCCCGTTGTGGGCTTGATATTGGATATTGATATTTGATATGCTTGTATGACTCAGATTTCGGTTTATTATATGAGGTGTGTGCTTTGGGAATTTTTGTCGAACTGTATGGGCTTGTGTGTATGGACTCAATGTGTTGCATGTTTGAGACCATGTGGCCTGTTGCTTGTGATTTAAGACTTTCGCTGTATGTTTATGCTTACTCTGTTGATTGTGATGTCTTGGGTACATTTTGTGATGTGCCATGCTCTATTTAAAATAAAAATTTTAGTTTGTATGCATTTTTGAGGTTTCAGTTTTGAAAAGCCAATGTGAGCCTTATGTTATTTCAATTGGTCCATATGTTTGGTCGGTTAGGATTACACAGCTGTGAGGGTCCCATTTACTGGAAGCGGGTCCTCACAGGGTTGGTAATGGAGCATGGTTGTTTATGTGTGCATTGAGTGCAAATTGTTTTGATATAGCATGTTTTACAAACGGATCACACTTACTGCACATGCATAGTCGAGTATAGAGTGCGTTTACAGGTCTTGTTGTCATTAAACTTATACCTATGACTGTGTATCCAGCTAGTAGAGATTGCCCGTGGTAGAGGTCGCAGTGCTTCTAGAGGCCAAGGTGGCCAAGGAGGCCGTGTATAGATCAAAGAACTAGATGAGAGCATAAATTCCAGTAGGCCAGTAGGGCCAGTCGCAACAGTGGGTCAGCTACAATGTGCACCAGAGGCATATCCAGCTCAGGCAGTGCCAACAACTGTGACCTCTTGTAATTCTTCAAGTGTTAGCTACAATTTAGACCACTTTGGGATAAATGCAGTAGACGATGCAGGCTGTGGCTGTTCAACAGCCATATATGTAGGCACCACAAGCACCAGCTAAACCATAGGTTGTTGTAGTGCCAGAGGTACAGATTGAGCCAGAGCTTCAGTAGGCTGAGGAACAAGGTGATAGATTACTAGTTCAGCTATCCAAATTGCTGAAGGAGGCCAGACATTTGGGGTGTGAGAGCTTCTATGGCACTAGTGATGTGATAGCAGCAAAGAATTTGAAGAACAAGGTTGTTCTTACTACATAGGATCTATGATTTTCTGCTGAGGACAAGGTGACTTTAGCCCTTCTTCTGTTAGAGAGGGACCTAGCCATTTGGTGGAGTTTGGTGATAGACAGATACACAGGTCAATCCATCTGGGAGGATTTTTAGACGGAGTTTAACCAGAGGTACTACACCTACTATTTCAAGGATCAGAAGAGAATCCTATCACCTTCTCCAGAGAAACAAGACAGTTTTTTAATGCAAGAAAGAGTTGGAGGCACAAGTACAATTTGTGCTAGAGGTGGATAGGATGAGTGCCATGATGGCCAGCAGGTTTGAGCATGGGCTCAACTATGATGTCCATGGCATTTTGGGATTGAAGAACAGTAATGATATCGAGCAGCTAGTAGTGGATGTAGTGGAGGCTGAGGAGATCCTTTAGGGATAAAGAAGTCAAAGTCAGATGTGCAAGGACATTTCAGCTAGTAAAGGTCCTATTATGCATAGTTCGACGTTCAAGCAGAAGTTAAAAGGTAGGACAGCTGCTCCTTACCCTTTAGGGTACACGAGGTCTCACGATACCATTTCGGTCACGACACACTCACAGCCTGCTAGGTCGTTCCAGAGTGTGAGTAGGCCATCTAGGCCACCTAGATACGGGAATTTCAAGTAGTTTCACCCACCTCCTAGCCCATAACCAACCTAATGCTGTCATTGTGATAAGTTTAGGCACATGGCTAGACAGTGCCTTGAATTTAGAGCAACCCAGCCGAGTGCTTCGCCATCCAGAATTCCAGCATTTCTAATAGCTCTGAGGTCAGGGATCAGTCATATGGGTTCGTAGGGTTCTAACAGACTACCTCAGAGGACTCAGACAGTAAGGCCTTCCAGTAGTCAGACTATAGGCCAGTAGCAACAATAGCCACAACAGCAGAGACAGTAGACATATCTCTTTCCCTTGGCCGATGCAGAGGCTGTAGCTAGTCCACACATCATGATAGGTACTATCACTATTTTCTCTTCTTATGCTAGAGTCCTCTCAGACCCCAGAGTGAATAGGTCTGTTATTGGTCATAAGGTAGCTAGAAGTGCTGATAGAGAGTTATAACCCCTAGATTTACCCATTGTTTTTACTCTGTTAGGTGAGTAGTTGGTTTGCAGTAGTGTTTATCTAAGTTGTGTTCTGAGGATAGGTTCAGTGGAGATTGAGGTAGATCTAATTTCATTAGACACCAAGGAGTTGGATGTTATTCTTGGTATGGATTGTTTAACTAGATACAGAGCACGGATGAATTGTTTCACAAAGAGGGTATGGTTCAATTTGGCTGATTGTCGGCGTAAAATTGAATTTATCTTTAATCACAAGTGCACGACTATCAACAAATAATATAATTCAAAAGAACGAGTATCGATTCTATAGGGACAGCCATTTAAAACCAGTCAACTCGTCAAATTCACTATTCTAGTAAAATGAATTGAATAAAGAGTTGTAATTAAACTAAATCTAAATTCTAAGTTAACTAGTTAGGTGTTAGGGTTAGGGTTGTTAGATAATATGGAAAATAATCCAACCAACGTTCAGTTCCAGTGTTCTCTAATATGTTCTTGATCATCTTTCAATCCACTAATATGCACTCGGACTATTAAGAGTCAATCCAGATTCACAACTAACTATATTGCTATGTCAATCAAGTTTCCGAACCGTTTGCCCAATTAAAATGAACCCTAAGTTTGTAGATATATTCCTATTAAACCAAGTTTCCACGATATCCCTAGGACTTCTAATCTATTGTCAAAATTTAACCATCCTCCCGAATCAGTTAAGAGTCACCTATAAACAAACTGGCCAGGCTTGCTAATTAATCAAGACTTAGAAATAGAGTCAAGAACTTTTAATAAGAATACAACAAATTAGAATCTCAGTTTTACGTCACTAAATCAAGATTGCAAAAGATAGAGAGAAAGAATTAACCGATATAGTCTTGGCTTTAATTAAAACTCAAACAAACATACCAAAATCTTGATCTCTGATGGATCGATGACATGTGCTGAAAATAAATCTTGGCTGTGTAAAGTGTTCGGTGAAAATTAATACAGCCTTGATGTCTGTTTTATACTAGAAATTAAGAACATAATCTTTATTCATATCTAATCGTCCTTATCTGTGTATTTGATCGTCTTTATCTATGTATTTGATCGTCCTTATCCGTGTATTTAATCGTCCTTATCCGTGTATTTGATCATCCCTATCCATGTATTTGATCGTCATTATCTCGTAGTTGATCGTTTTATCTCTTACGACCGACCGGTCTGTGTAAGTGAACCGACCGGTCTATTGATATTCGACATTGAACCGACCAGTCAATTGGTTTTCACTGACCACTCGGTTAGCCCTTGCAATTGCCAACTCCATTTTTGACTTATTATTACGTTTTTCATTCGAAAAACACTCCCTTTTTCCATTAAAACCCATAACACATTTGTTCAACCACAATTCTTAACAAACGATCAAAACGTTCACAAATTAATCATAATTAGCATGCAATTAACCTAAAAAAAGACCAAAATCATACGGATGACCAATGTTTTAAACAAGTCATCAAATTTCCTCAAACATAAAACTTTGCTAGTCCCTTGAAAAGATAGTTCGATAAAGAAACACAAACACCCAATACCCAGATAATTTCAATAATGGAATCTTAGTTCACTTCATCAATAACTAAGAACAAACACCCAATTCTGCATCAATTTAAGTTTTTCATAAAGGAATTAAGATTTTCATAACGCCCAATACTGATGCACTAGTTCATTAAATCAATCACAATGTTTATTGGAATTTCAAAAGTGCAGCTCAAAGATCCTATTAAGTTAAACCTACCATAAAACCTTCCATATTTGTGCTGCAAATTTTTTTTTTCTATTTTCATAGCTTCCAGCACATAAAATTGTATTTTTTTACCTAAGAGTGAAAAGTATTGGTGAGTTAGGCAATAGCTTAACTAGTACTAACCAACTCTTTTAAATTTTTTTCCTCAGCATAAACTAATCAATTTGATGCTTCCTTACTCTAAATATTGGTTAATGTTTGAAACTAATTCCACATTTAATTTGTAAAACCAATTTCAGTACAATCCACTTTCAAATCTAATCAGCCATACTAAACAAAGATAAACATTCATCATGAATTTTTCAGGAGTGAACCAATCTCCTCAAACTTAATATAAATGGACATCCCAGACAAAGCATCAAATCCCAACATAACATAACAAATAACGATACACAATAACAAAATATTTCAAATAGAACATAATGTAGGACACAGAAATTCAAATAATTGAAATAAACATAATAGAAAGATAGATAAGCGAGACAACAAAGTTAGCTTCCTCCTGGTGCTTAATCATCATCCCCCATTGTGGTGGAGGTGGGTCACCTGGATTTAGATATTTCCCATAGAGTCTCCGTGATGACTTGTTGTTGTCTCACAAATGTGCATTGCTGAAGAGAAATTTCTTCAAGTCATTCTATCATATCAATATCCATAGCTTTAAATAAAAAAGAACCTCTCTCCCTTGGCCAGGTAGGTTGATGGGGCGTGCTGGTGGTTTTTACGTTTGGAGGAGTATTTTCAGATCAGATTTTAGAGAGAAAGAAAAGTATTTTCGGGATAGGTGAGAGAGGATAAGTTGTAAGAGGTGTAGGAATGAGGGGAGGAAAAAAAAAGGAGGATAGGTATTAAAAACCCATCTAGACTTAAGTGACCGGTCTGTTAGAGTGAACTGACTGGTTAGTTCACATTCGGCACGTTTGGTTTTATAGACCGACAAGTCGGTTGGTTGGCATCAACCGGTCGGTGTGCTCTCGTAAAACCTTTTTATTTAACCGACCAGTCAGTAGCTAACAACCGACAGGTGGGTGGCCTCTCATACGGAATTTAACCACAACTGACTGGTAGGATATGATGTATGAACTAGTCGGTTGTGCTACAAATACTCCACCGACATGTTTTCCTTTGTATATTCCTCCTCAGATTAAATCACCAGCATAGAAACCAACTCATTAGTGCAAATACTCTTTTCTTCATTAGTCGCACTTTTTTTTTATTATTATTATATGTTGCCTCCAATTCAGAGCCTTAGTTTAGGTCCTGGCATGACCCTTTCAGCTTCAATTCATAGCCTGCATTGATGGCTTAAAATTGAATTTATCTTTAATTGCAAACGCACGATTGGCAACAAGTAATATAGTTTAAAAGGAGGAGTAACGGTCCTATAGGGAGAGCAGTTTAAAACCAATCAATTTGCCCAATCCACTATTCTAGTTAAATGAATCTAATTGAGAGTTGTAATTAAACTAAATCTAAAATCAAAGTTAACTAGTTAGGTGTTAGGGTTAGGGTTGTTAGATAATTTGGAAACTAATCCAACTAATGTTCAATTCCAATGTTCTCTAGTCTATTCTTGATCATCTTTCAATCCTATAATATCCTCCCGGACTATTAAGAGCCAATCCAGATTGTCAACTATATTCCTATGTCAATCAAGTTTCTGAACCATTTTTCCCAATCAATATGAACCCTAGGTTGGTAGATATATTCCTATTCTACCATGTTTCTGCAATAGCTCTAGAACTTCTAATCTTTTGTTGAAGTTTAACCGTTCTCCCGAATCAGTTAAGACTCATCTGTAAACAAACTAGTCTGGTTTGCTAATTAATCAAGACGTAGAAATAGAGTCAAGAACTTGTAATAAAAACACAGCGAATTAGAATCCCAATTTTATATCAGTAAATCAAGACTATAAAAGATAGAGAGAAAGAATTAACCCAAATAGTCTTGGCATTAATTAAAACTCAAATAAACATACCAAAGTCTTGATCTCTGACGGATCGATGACACATTCTGAAAATAAAGCTTGATAGCATAAAGTGTTTGATGAAAAATAATACAACCCTAATGTCTATTTTAAAATTAAAAATAAATAGATAATCTTTATCCACAACTGATCATCCTTATCTGCATAAGTGATTGGCTTTGTTTGATATCTTTGGTGTCGATCTCATATGACTGATTAGTCGGTGTAAGTGAACCGACCGGTCCATTAATGTTTGGCATTATCGTCTCAATGAAATAACTGGTCGGTTAAGAGAAATAGACCAGTCGGTTGAGCTTCATCTTTTTTCTCTTTTTAAACAACCGACCGGTTAGTTGAGCTTCGACATTCGTATTTTAAAATTCCTCCCCGACTCGACCAACTAGTCGGTTATCATTCACATTTTGGCCTTTGTTTGTTCTTCTTGTAACCTACCGGTAGATTGATAGGCACCCACCGGTTTGTTTGTTCTTCTTGGCTTTTTCACTCCTTTTAATCGACTCGTCAATGTCCACTCGACATGCTCTCGTTGTTGAACTTACTGGTCGGTTGTCCTATGAATGCCTCACCGACATGTTTTTATTTGCTTACTCCTACTCAAACTTAATTCCCTGCACATAAAAAAACTCATTAGCGTCAAACACTATCTTCTTCTCTCATCTCACTGTTTCTTTTTTTTTTTAATAATGGATTGCCTCCCATTCAGCACCTTAGTTTTGGTCCTGGCATTACCTTATAAAATTCAATCTCAAAATTTCAGGATAATGTTGGAGGCTAGAGATACCTCTACACCATAGTAGGGCTTCAATCTTTGCCGATTCATTTTGAATGAATTTTCAGATTTGGAATTCTGCACCTCTATCAAGCTGTAAGGAAACACAGAGACTATTGTAAAAGGTCCAGACCTTCTTGATTTCATCTTTCCTAGGAATAGGCCATCTAGGCCACCTAGATACGGGAATCGCAGGTAGTTTCACCCACCTCCTTGCTCATAGCCAGCCCAATGCTTTTAGTATGATCAGTTTAGGCACATGGCCAGAAAGTGCCCTAGAGTTAGAGCAACCCAGTTGGGTGCTTCGCCATCCAGACTTTCAGTACTTTTAGCAGCTCAGAGGTCAGGGATCAGTCATATGAGTTCGTAGATTTCTACCAGACTACCTCAAAGGACTCAGACAGGAAGGCTTTCCAGTAGTCAGACTACAGGCCAACAGTAGCAACAGCCATAGCAACAGAGATAACAGATATATCTCTTTACATTGGCCGATGCAGAGGCTGTAGCTAGTCTGGACATCTTGAAAGGTACTATCACTATTTTCTCTTCCTATGCTAGAGTCCTATAAGAGCCCAGAGCGAATAGGTCTTTTATCGGTCCTAGGGTAGCTAGGAGTGCTGATAGAGAGTTATCACCCCTAGGTCCACCCAATGTTTTTACTCTTTTGGATGAGCAGTTGGTTTGCAACAGTGTTTATTTAAGTTTTGTTATGAGGATAGGTTCAGTGGAGATTGAGGTAGATCTAATTTCATTAGACACCAAGGAGTTGGATGTTATTCTTGATATGGATTGTTTAACTAGATACAGAGCACGGATGAATTGTTTCACAAAGAGGGTATGGTTCAATTTGGCTGATTGTCGGCGTAAAATTGAGTTTACCTTTAATCACAAATAGTTTAAAAGAACGAGTATCAATCCCATAGGGACAGCTATTTAAAACCAATCAATTCGTCTAATTCACTATTCTTGTTAAATGAATTGAATAAAAAGTTATAATTAAACTAAATATAAAATCTAAGTTAACTAGTTAGGTGTTAGAGTTAGGGTTGTTAGATAATATAGAAAATAATCCAACCAATGTTCCGTTCCAGTGTTCTCTAATATGTTCTTGATCATCTTTCAATCCACTAATATGCACTCGGACTATTAAGAGTCAATCCAGATTCACAACTAACTATATTCCTTTGTCAATCAAGTTTCCGAACCATTTGCCCAATTAAAATGAACCCTAAGTTTGTAGATATATTCCTATTATACCAAGTTTCCACGATATCCCTAGGACTTCTAATTTGTTGTCAAAGTTTAACCATCCTCCCGAATCAGTTAAGACTCACCTATAAACAAACTGGCCAGGTTTGCTAATTAATCAAGACTTGGAAATAGAGTCAAGAACTTTTAATAAGAATACAACGAAGTAGAATCTCAGTTTTACGTCAGTAAATCAAGATTGCAAAAGATAGAGAGAAAGAACTAACCCATATAGTCTTGGCATTAATTAAAACTCAAACAAATATACCAAAGTCTTGATCTCTGATGGATCGGTGACACGTTCTGAAAATAAAGCTTTACTATGTAAAGTGTTCAATGAAAAATAATACAACCCTCATTTCTATTTTATACTAGAAATTAAGAAGATAATCTTTATTCGTATCTGATCGCTTTATCCATGTATTTGATTATCTTTAGCTCGTAGTTGATCGCTTTATCTCTTACAACCGACTGGTCTGTTGATATTCGGCAGATTTGTCAAGTTGAATCGACTGGTCAGTGTAGTTGAACAGACCGGTCAGTGTGTCTTCGGCAAAAATTCATCATTAAACCGATTAGTCAGTTGGTTTTAACTGACCAGTCAGTTAGCCCTTGCAATTGCCAACTCCAATTTTGACGTATTCATACGTTTTTCATACGAAAACACTTCCTTTTTCCGTTAAAACACATAACACATCTGTTCAACCACAATTCTTAACAAACGATCAAAACATTCACTAATTAATCATAACTAGCATGCAATTAACCTAAAATAAAACCGAAATCATACAGATGACCAGTGCTGAAAACAAGTCATCAAATCTCCTCAAAGTTAGAACTTCGCTAGTCCCTTGCAATAATAGTTCGATAAAGAAACACAAACACCCAGTACCCAGATAATTTCAATCATGGAATCTTAGTTCACTTCATCAGTAACTAATAACAAGCACCCAATTCTGAAATTCTGATCTTTGAATTCTTACCCGGTTGCATCAATTTAAGTTTTACATAAAGAAATGAGGATTTCCAAAACACCCAATACTCATGCACTAGTTCATCAAATCAATTACAATGTTTATTCGAATTTCAAAAGTGCAGCTCAAAGGTCCTACTAAGTTAAACCTACGATAAATGCTTCCATATTTGTGCTGCAAAATTTTTTTTCTATTTTCATAGCTTCTAGCACATAAAATTACACTTTTTTTACTTAAGCGTGCACAGTATTGGTGAGTTAGGAAATAGTTTAACTAGTACTAACCAACCCTTTTAATTTTTTTTCTCAACATAAACTAATCAATTTGATGCTTCGTTTCTCTAAATATTGGTTAATGTTTGAACCTAATGCCACTATTAATTTGTAAAACCATTTTCAATACAATCTAGGTTCAAATCTAATCAGCCATACTAAACAAAATTAAACATTCATCATGCATTTTTCAGCAATGAACCAATCTCCTCAAACTTAATATAAATGGACATCCCAGACCTAACATCAAATCCCAACATAACAACTAATGAAACACGATAACAAAATATAGAACACGATATAGGACACATAAATTTAAATAACTAAAATAAACATAATAGAAAGATAGATAAGTGAGACAACAAACTTAGCTCCCTCCTAGTGCTTAATCATCATTCCCCCCATTTTGGTGGAGGTGGACCACCTGGATTTAGATATTTCCCGTAAAGTCTCTGTGATGACTTGTTGTTGTCCCACCAATGTGCATTGCTGGCGAGAAATTTCTTCAAGTCACACTATCAGATCAGTGTCCATAGCTTTACATAAAAAAAGAACTTGTCTCGGTAGGTTCTTGGGGCGCCAGTGGTGGTTTTTAGGTTTGGAGGAGTATTTTCAGTTCATATTTTAGAGAGAAAGGAAAATATTTTCGGTATAGGTGAGAGAGGATAAGTTGCAGGAGTTTTAGGGTTTAAAGAAAAAATGAAGAAAAAAAGGGAGGATGGTTTTAAAAACCCATCTTGACATAACTGATCAGTTAGTTTGAGTGAGTTCACATTCGGCATGTTTAGTTTTATAAACCGACAGACCGATTGGTTGGTATCGACCGGTCGGTGTGATCTTGTAAAACCTTTTTATTTAATCAACCGGTCAGTATCTAGGAACCGACTGGTGGGTGGCCTCTCATACGGAATTTAACCATAACTGACTGGTCGGATATGATTTACGAACCAGTCGATTGTGCTACAAATGCTCCACTGACATTTTTTCCTTTATATATTCCTCCTCAAATTTAATAACCTTCATAGAAACCAACTCATTAACGCAAATACTCTTTTCTTCACTCATCTCTTTTTTTTTTCTTTTTTTTTATGATAGGTTGCCCCCAATTCAGAGCCTTAGTTTAGGTCCTGGCATGACCCTTTCAGCTTCAATTCATAACCTGTATTGATGGCTTAAAATTGAATCTACCTTTAATTGTAAGCGCACAATCGTCAACAAGTAATATAGTTTAAAAGGAGTATCAGTCCCACAGGGAGAGCCGTTTAAAACCAATCAATTCGCCCAATCCACTATTCTAGTTAGATAAATCGAATTGAGAGTTATAATTAAACTAAATCTAAAATCTAAGTTAACTAGTTAGGTGTTAGGATTAGGGTTGTTAGATAATTTGGAAACTAGTCCAACAAATGTTCAATTCCAATGTTCTATAATCTATTCTTGATCATCTTTCAATCCCCTAATATCCTCCTGGACTATTAAGAGCCAATTCAGATTGTCAACTAACTACATTCCTATGTCAACCAAGTTTCTAAACCATTTTTCCCAATCAATATGAACCCTAGGTTGGTAGATATATTCCTATTCTACCAAGTTTCTGCAATAGCTCTAGGACTTCTAATCTTTCGTCGAAGTTTAACCGTTCTCCCGAATCAGTTAAGACTCATCTATAAACAAACTAGCCAGGTTTGTTAGTTAACCAAAACTTAGAAATAGAGTCAAGAACTTGTAATAGGAACACAACGAATTAGAATCCCAGTTTTACGTCAGTAAATCAAGATTATAAAAGATAGAGAGAAAGAATTAACCCAAATAGTCTTGACATTATTTAAAACTCAAATAAACATACCAAAGTCTTGATCCCTGATGGATCGATGACATTTTCTGAAAATAAAGCTTGATAGCATAAAGTGTTTGATGAAAAATAATACAACCCTGATGTCTATTTTAAAATTAAAAATAAATGGATAATCTTGATCTGCATCTGATCGTCCTTTTCTACATAAGTGATTGGCTTTGTTTGATATCTTTGGTGTCGATCTCATATGACTGATTAGTCGTTGTAAGTGAACCAACCGGTCTGTTAATGTTTGGCACGATCATCTCAATGAAATGACTGGTCGGTTAAGAGCAATAGACCAGTCGATTGAGCTTCATCCTTTTTCTTTTTTTAAACAACCGACCTGTCAGTTGAGCTTCGGCATTCAAATTTTAAAATTCCTCCCCGACTCAACCAACTAGTCGGTTGTCTTTCGCATTTTGGCCTTTGTTTGTTCTTCTTGTAACCTACTGGTCGGTTATCTTCTAAACTCCTTTTAATCTAGTGGTCATTGTCCACTCGACACGCTCTCCCTGTTAAACTTACTGGTCGGTTATCTTTCACGAACAGGTCAGTTGTCCTACGAATGCCTCACCGACATATTTTTCTTTGCTTGGTCCTGCTCAAACTTAATTCCCTACACAGAAACAAACTTGAAATCGTCAAACACACTCTTCTTTCATCTCACTGTTTCTTTTCTTTTTTTTATTTTTTTTAATAATGAATTGCCTTCCATTCAGGGCCTTAGTTTTGGTCCTTGCACTACCTTATACAATTCAATCTCGAAATTTCAGTATAATAGTGAAGGCTAGAGATACCTCCCCACCATAATATGGCTTCAATCTTTGCCCATTCACTTTGAACGAATTTTCAAATTTGGAATTCTGCATCTCCATCCTGCCATAAGGAAACACAACGACTATTGTAAACAGTCTAGACCAACATGATTTCAGCTTTCCTGGGAAAAGTTTAAGCATTGAATTAAACAGAAGTACCTGAATCCCTTGTTTGAACTCTTAGTCTTTGATATTTTTATCATCCCATCTCTTCATTTTTCCTTGTAAATCCTGGCATTTTCATATGCTAATTGACGCAGCTCCTTTAACTCATTCAGCTGTAACATCCATTTTTTCCAACTGCTAACAAGTTATAATTCAGCTTATTGATTTCCCGACAAGCCTTGTGCTCAAGCTCCATTGGGAGATGACACATGCCTTACCATATAGCAGCAAAAATGGTGTTATTCCCAATGGTTGTCCGATATGCCCACAATGCATCTTCTAATTTACCAGATCAATCCTTCCTCATAGGACCAACAATCTTCTCAAGAATTCGATTGATTTCTCTATTGGAAACTTCTGCCTAACCATTGATCTGGGGGTAATATGGTAGAGCAACTTTGTGTTTAAACCCATATTATTTCAATAAAGCCCTGAATTGGCTGTTGTACAAATGGCTCCCCTCATCACTGATAGTAGCTCGTGGAGCCCCAAATCTAGTGAAATATTTTTCCTTAGAAATTTCAAAACCACTCTGGCATTATTGGTTTCATTAGCCTTAGCTTTAACCCATTTTGGCACATATTCCGCTGCTAGCAAAATATATTTCTTCTCGTAAGACGATAGAAAGGGTCCTATAAAATCAATCCCCCAAGCATCAAATAATTCCACTCCCAGCATATAATTCAAGAGCATCTAATTGCTTTTGCCTATATTTCTAGTCTTCTAGCTTTTATCACACTGTGTAATAAAATTATGTGTATCACAAAAGATAGTTGGCCAAAAGAAATCAGATTGTAGTACCTTTGTTGTAGTCTTGTCAGCACCAAAATAGCCACCATATGTGGATGAATCGCACTGTGTCAAGATGTCCTCAAACTGTTCCTCTAGTACACACCACCTGAAACTTTGATCATTGCCTTTGCAATACAGGAAAAGTTCCTCTCAGAAGTAGAAATTGGTGCTATCAATGAATTTCTTCTTCTATTGGCTAAAAAATTCAGAAGGGACTATTTTCGAGACTAGGTAATTGGCTATGTCGGCATACCACAAATCAACATTTTTGGCTGCCAAAACCTGCTCATTAGGGAAGGATTCCCCAATCTTTGTAGCTTCTGAAGTCGGCTGGCTCTCCAACTTGGATAAATGGCCAACAACCTTGTTTTCAGCTCCCTTTTGTATCTAATCTCTACATCAAATTTTTAGAGAAGAAGTACCCATTGGATCAGGCATGGCTTAGCATCTTTCTTCACCATCAGGTGATTGATTGCAGTATGATCAGAATAAACAATCACTTTCGACTTAATAAGGTAGTTACAAAATTTATCAAAAGCATACACCACTGCCAGCAGCTCTTTTTTTATTACAGTATAATTCACCCGGGCTTGATTGAGGGTCTTTCTGGCACCATAAATGGTATGAAAATTTTTACTCCTCCTCTACCAAAGTACAGCTCTGATAGCACAATAACTAGCATCGCAGATCAGTTCAAATTCTTGACCCCAATATTGTGTAATAATGATAGCAGCACCCACCAATCTCTTTATTATTTCATCAAATGCCTCCATATAGCTTTAATCAAGGTCAAATTTTCATTATTTCATCAGAAACTAGCACAAAGGCTTGGTGATTTTTAAGAATTTTTTTATAAACCTTCTGTAGAATCATGTATGTCCCAGAAAACTCCTGATAGCCTTGACAGTGATTGGAATTGGCAACTTCTCAACTGCTTCAATTTTTGTTTTATCAACGGCTAGTCCTCATTATGAAATTAGATGTCCCAAGACCATGCCTCCAATAACCATAAAATGAAATTTTTCCATTTCAACACAAGATTGGTATCTTGGAACCTCTCTAAAACATCACCCATATAATTGAAGCACTGGTCAAAAATATCCTCAAAAATAGAAAAATCATCCATGAAAACCTCCATGCATCTCTCAATGAATTCTGTAAAGCCTTGAATTCGTTTGATTTCTCTATTGGAAATTTCTGCCTAACCATTGATATGGGGTAATATGGTAGGGCAACTTTGTGTTTAAACCCATATTATTTCAATAAAGCCTTGAATTGGTTGTTGTACAAATGGCTCACATTAACTTTTCAAAATCAATAACCCAAAAACATATACCGGTTTGAATTTTTATTTCAAAAGGAGCAAGGTACGTCACATAATACACCCAACATAAAATAATCAATGGAGTACGCAAACACATACAACGGAAGTCTTAAACCACATAAAACAGGTCACACGGCCCCAAACATTCAATACATTAATACCATACACACAAGCCTATATGGATCCACAAAAAGTGCCCAAGGCACACATCTCATAACATAAACGGGAATCCAATTAATACATGCATATCCATACTCAATATCTGAACAAAAAACCCACAACGGGTGTAAAACAACATTATTGTCCATATCAAGTTATGCATAACACAAGAGCATGAAGATGGTAAAACATAAATATGCCAAGGCTCCAAAATATGCAAGTGCAATAGTTCAGTCCTAAGACCGAAATTGGAAACTCGACCTCAAGACAGATGGCTACAAGCACATGAGCTAGTCCTGAAAAGATCAATAAGGGATGCAGAGATAAAAGACCTCAGTGGGAGCTACAACATCATAAGTATATCTGGTGGAGTAGAGGCATGCGGAAAACATGATTATAAAATAGTTGATTTAAACACAATTATCGTCCATGAATTCTAATAGTACACTCAAGGGATTCCATAAATAATGAAACGTAATGCATGAGTTGTCAAGAAGAAAGCAATCAGCATATCCCAATAGGTATATAAATCGGCAGTACTCATCAATGTCATACGAGCTATTATGTCCCAGAAACCTATCGGGGCTAATCACAAACCACCCTTAAGTCAGCCCCATTAAAAGGTAACTTAGAGCTCATTGGCTACTAAATTTTCATTTTAGAAATATGTATAAACCCTATACTGCCAGTGTTATCCAAAATTAAGTGGAGAAAACACACTTTCACACTCATTCCCAATCCAATACATATATAAACACATAGCCTTCTAAGTCATAGAAAATTCGGGCATAAAATCCATCCATAAGACAACGTAAAGTAATGTTCCTCTCTTCTGGGATTCCGTATACCTACCACGCATTGGCCAACTGAAACCATTAAATCTAGGATACACCTAAGAAAATACTTATATTGTATCTTTATAAAAACTGAAATGCATGTAATGATCAAATATACATGCTCATTATTGGTTCCCACAACATCATGGCATATTTCTCAAGACCTCACAATACTCATAGATGTATGAAAAAAGGTTATACTCATCGCCGGGGTTCACTCGGAACGAAATCGGGTTTTTTAGGGGAATTCTGCACTGAGCATGATTATCATTCATAATGGATGTATAACCTCTATTCAAAACCAAGCATTTTATCATATTTTAATTAAAAAAAAGAAGAGGATTTCCGTTTAAACAAGTAAAACATAAACTCCTACCTCTTGTCGCACAGACGACTCAATGGCAATACACTTGCCCTTATCAACAACTCCAACACCACCTAAGCAAACAAACACAAGGCTAAGCATTAATCAAAACAAGGAAAGGAAATGAAAAAAACTGAAAACAAACCTAAAGAGCCCAAAGACGCACAACCTATCACACAACTCACACTGTAGCTCACTCACCTCACAAACCAAGAATTTCTAACAAGAGGATGAACCATCCCCTCCTCCACCATGCCACTCATGGCTCAACATCAACCTCCAAGCTCAACCAATAACACAATTAGGTTCCTCAACCCCATTAAATTCATAATTACTGAACAGGCCATCGACCACTCTAATCATTCACCCAAGAATCAGTTGATGTTTTCAGGAAATCCAATCCATCAATCTAACATAGAAATATCAAGAGCAATCAAAAGGAACCAAAGATCAACAAAGAAATCAAGGGATTAAGGAACTTACCCCCAAAATCCCCAAATGTTCCCTAACATCAAGAACAGCAAGAATCAGCTCCTCAATCCTAAACTAACAGTGGAAATTGATTGTGGGAGGTTAGGAATGTGTTTGGTATCGATTCTTAGAGGTATTCTTTGAAGGAAAATCAAAGGACAGATTTCGGTTCTTTGGAAGGGAGAAGGGGATGACTTGCATGAGAGGGGAAGAAGGGGTAAAGGAGAGCTTCAGGTTTCCAACACAAAGAAAAATTTTTAAGTGTTGGTTTGAGCTGGCCTTTTATACTCCAGGCCTAAAATTCTGAGAAAACCAAAGAAAAAATATTTTAAGGCTCAATAAGCCCCGAATAGGCCCCGAAAATAGTTAAAACCATTAAACATCAAAAATGGGCTTCAAATGTTTAATTTTGCTAAAAAAATAATAAATAGGATCAAAGTGGATTAGTCGGCCCAAAGGCCCATGGTCACTCAAACGGACCCGAAACCAGCCCAAATTGATTTCACTGACTTAAATTTCGACACTTGACCTAAAACACTCGCTGGACATCTAGACACACATCTAGGCTTTCTATGACTGTGTCCGACCTAAAGTCAACACTTGCGTCAACTATCTAGAGTCAAAAGTCAACTCTCGGTCAAACTAGTCAAACCAGTTAAAATTAGGTTTCCTTACTGAACAATCTCACCGACTAGGTAGTCAAAGGGACGAGATCTCACATTTCATCTCCAAATTAAACTCTTGTACTAGCAGTATCCACTAGATCAAACATTGTTTAGCATCTTACTTTTCCATTAGTTGTCTAATGGCTGTATGATCTGTATATATCACCACCTAGGATTCGATTAAGTTTGACTAGAATTTATCAAAAGAAAAAACTGTAGTTAACAATTCTTTTCCCTCGACAATATAGTTCTCCTAGGCGGCATTTAGGGTTTTGCTAGAATAGTAGATCAGATGGAACATCTTGTTCCTCCTTTGTCCAAGCACAACTCATATAGCGTGATCACTGGCATCACACATTAGCTCAAATTCTTGTTCCCAATCTGGTGTGATGATGAAAGGGGCAGTGACAAGTCTTGTCTTGATTTTCTCAAAAGTCCGTAATACACTCTTGGTCAAAAATAAATTTTTAATCTTTCTCCAAAAACTTGCACAAGGGCTTGGTGATTTTAAAGAAATCCTTAATAAACCTCCTGCAAAATTTAACATTTTCCAAGAAACCATGAACGTCTTTCATTGTTGTTTATGAACGTCTTTCATTGTTATTTGGATTGGAAATTCTTCAATAGTTTCAATCTGTCCTCTATCTACTCTCAATCCTCTCTCTGAAACCAAATGACCCAAGACTATTCCTTCTGTCACTATAAAATAGATATTTCTCCCAGTTGAGAAATAAGTTTGTCTCTATGTATCTCTCCAGTACAACTCCAAAATGTTATAAGTACTCGGAAAATATATCGCTAAACCTGGAAAAATCATCTATGAAAACTTCCATGCATTTCTCAATCTAATCTATGAATATTGACATCATGCATCTTTGGAAGGTTTCTGGTGTGTTACATAGCCCAAACAGCATTCTGCTGAAGGAAAAAATCTCATAAGGGCATTTGAACGTGGTCTTAGTCTGGTCCTCTAAGCTATAGTATTTGGTTATAGCCAGAATACCCATCCAAGAAACAATAGAATGACCCACTAGACAATTTTCCTAATAATTGATCAATGAAAGGCAGAGGAAAATAATCCTTACAGGTGGTTTTGTTGAGTTTATGGTAGTTTATGCACACTTGCCATCCTGACATAGTTTTGGTGGGACCAAAATCCTCTTTCTCGTTCTTGACAATAGTCATACCCCTCCTTCTTTGGATTGCATTGCACAAGGCTTACCCAGTTGCTATCAGGAACTAGATAAATAATGCCTGCATCCAACCACTTGATCATTTCCTTACTAACCACCTCCTTCATATGGAGATTTAGACATTTCTGATATTCAATTGACGGTCTGCGGTTTTTTTCCATTCTAATCTTATACATGCAAAATGATGGACTGAGGACTCTAATGTCAGCTAGAGTCCATCCAATGGCTATCTTGTTGCTTCTTAGCAGTCTCATCAGTTTCTCCACTTCAAGACTGGTTAGAGAATTAGTGATCATCGATAAGGTATCATTCTCTCCAAGAAATTAATACTTCAGATGATCAGGTAGCTACTTTAGCTCAAGTATTGGTGGCTCTACCACTGATGGCTTCATAGTGTTCAGTTGATTGAGTGGAATACCTAGAGACTCGATTTCTCCATCTGGACATTTCATCCATGCTCTAAACCAGTGCTATGACTTCTATATCACTAATTTTCTCTCCAACCAGCGCAGCCTCCTTAGCATCTTGATATTGAAATTCTTCGCTGGTTAGTTAATCGTCTTCTTCTAGTACTACAATTGCGTGCATTTTTTCTGTGTTATGATGCATCATAAAGGCATAGATATCCAAAGTGACCTATTAATCAGCTACTTGCACTGTCAGTTTTCCAGCATCTACGTTGATCAGGGCTCTCCTTATAATTAAGAAGGGTCTACCCAAAATTAGAGGAACTTCTTTATCCTCCTCCATCTCCAGAACAATAAAATCCACGAGGAAGATGAACTTGTCGATCTTGATCAGCATATCCTCTACTATTCCCTGTGGGAATAAGAGTGACCTATCAGCCATTTGCAGGGTGCATAATGTTGGGTTTATATCTCACAATCGTAGCCTCTCCCCCATGCTCAATGGTATGAGATTAACGCTTGATCCTAGATCACTAATGCTTTGTGAAAATGGTTTGAATCGATATCCACAAGGATGGTGAAGCTCCCTAGATTTTTCAGCTTTGGAGGAAGCTTCTTTTGAATGATTGCAATACATTCTTCAATGAGGGCTACTATCTTGTATTCTCAAATTTTTTATCTGTGGGATAAAATTTCCTTTATAAATTTTACATACGAAGGCATCTGTTCTAGTGCTTTTGCGAATGAAATGTTGATATGCAATTTCTTGAAAATTTTAATAAATTTTAAGAACCACTTGTCCAGCTGGTCCTTCAAGCATCAAGGGAATGGTGTTGGAGGAAGTTGTGAAAACTCTTTTTGTTTAGGATTTTGTGTATGCTTATTATGCATTTCCTATTCTTTATCCTACTGAGAGCTCATTGGTGGAATTGGTGGCTCATGGTCAGGAAGGACTTTCCCAGACCTCAAGGTGATGGCCTTTAATTCTGTAGGTTTCTTGATGTCTGATTGTAGAGGGCCTTGTGACTTATTTTAAAGCATCTGGGAAAGCTGGCTTATTTGTGTTTTCAGATTCTAAATTCTAGAATCTAATGACATTATAAATTGTTGCATTAGACCTTCTAAGTTGGTCTTCTTCTTTGCTGGTGGCTGGGAGGAGAGGATTTGGTTGATTTGGGAACCCTAGATAGTGCCCATGATAGCCTCCTCTGTGCTGATTTGGGTTCTGCCTATGAGACAATCCATCATGGTTAATGTTAAAAAGTTTAGGTTGAAATTTCCAGTTTTCATAGTGCTTACCTGGATTACCAACGTAGTTAGCTTTCTCAACAAGTGTTGGACACTGATAGCGTTTATGGTTTTCACCATAGTGATCATGTGAGGTTTTATATCTTAACGGGTTGTGCCTTAAGCCCAATAACTCGATAAATCATAAATTGGTGAGCCCGTAACCAATGGGTCAGGGATATGAGAAGCTAAAAATACAATTGAAATGGATAATAGATTGGTGAAGATTGAAACTAATAGTTGTCAGGCTATGACGTAAGTGTGCGGCTCGAAAGTAGCCGATTTACATATCGCATTCATACTCCCTCATGTCGAGTCATTTGGACTCACATGTGTATTTCTTCGCTTCTGACACCTCCGAAAGAACCTCAGATGATGTATTTCTTAGAACTCGGTATTTGGGGATAATTTCGTCTTATCACACCCTGATAACTGTCAAACTTGAAATCCAAGTATTCTGATGATTAAGACCTATGAGTCTCGTCCTTTTTGAGTCATAGGAAAAAAAATTTATCATAAGGTAATAACACGAATCACTATGGTTAAAAAATAATTATAAATAATATACTATACACATAGGAAAGTGTATATAAATATATGTTACAAAAAAGGAAAGGAGGGGATAAGAAAATGATTTTGGTTATTTATGAATATAGATAAGTCATATGATGGAATATTAATATAAAGAAATTTTTGGAGAATTTTGGGAAGGTATTTCTAATTAATAGAATTTTTCTAATAAATACCTTATAATATTATAATTTTTAGTAAATAATGAGTATAAAAAAATATAATTTTTTAATTTAATTACACTCTACTATGCATAAGGAGTCTAGGGTTCTTTTGGGTATTTTATGATTAATGTTCTATTTATTACGAATTATCAAAGAATTAATATGTCAAAAAGAAATAATATTATGTTATTATATTATTATTATAAAAAATAAAAAATTTAAAATGCAAGAACTTTTGCCATTTTGACCATGGTTGGTCAAAATAGCAGTGAGACCTGCCATTTCACCGAGCCTCGGTCTATAACCCAAGGTGAGTCGTTTCATCAAAAGATGAAATGGTCCCATACCCCTGTTGGGATCAAGACTTATTTGTCCAGTCCAGTGATTCATTTTCTTCCGTCGATCCACTACCATCAGCATATATCCCGATAGAAAATCAAGGGATGGGTCAGTTGGTGTTTAGCCCCGAAAAGGGTCCAGCTTTGCTCCCACTTCCTTTGATCTATTAATGCGTGTGCATTGGCATAATTTCTTAGCAGTTTTCTCTATTCTTGAGTGTTTAGATTTTCTTAACTTAGCTCTATAAGTCAAAGATAGTTGAGATTCATGGGAAAAAAGTTTGAAATGATGCAGGGAAGATTTAGGCATAGAAAAGAGGTAGTTTATGGTGTGTAATGGTTAGTTGTCATGGCTGGAAATCCTCTAGTTCATGCGAACCAGAAGTAGAAGGTCACTGTCGTCTGCAGTCATCCATGTAACGTGTCATCCACAAGAAGAGCAGACGACTTGTCATTTAAGTACAAGGCAAGTGACCCGTCGTTCATTCCGGTTTGGTAAGGTTGGTATAGGCTCAGTATTGGGTTGATATCGGATCAATTCTAGTAAGCATGTGGCCGTGTCACATTGACTTTAACTATAAAATAAAAAATATCTGAAAATGAATTAAAATAGGAAAATTTGAAATAAATTGAGAAAAAATATAGAAAAATTATAGAAAATAGAGAAACTTACGAGGATTCTGATGATGAAAAGTATGAATGATCTTAATGTGTTTTGTTGGCATACAAATTAGTAGAAGTTTCTGGTAATTAAGGAAAAATACGAAAAGTATCCGGATTGAATCCGAGAGACATCATCAAGTCTCTAAAACAGGTGTGAGGGCCTAGAAATGTGTATTGTGAGGTTACTAAGATTTGAACAAGAGGATTCAAATGTTCACCAAGAGGATCCAAATGTGCACCAAGAGGATAAGGAAACTGGAACGGATACGGATCAAATTAAGAAATAAAATCGGGATGACAAAACTATAACTGGACAATTTTAAATTAATTATGATCATTTTAATTGAATCTGGATTGTTTCCATAAGATGTGTGATATCCGTGAGTTGCTTTCATGCATAAACTCATGATCGATGGAAGATTTATTAAATCATGGCAATTCTCGATTACATGCATTTCTTCAAAATGAAACATGATTTTTTGGTTATATTCTGAGTAATGTTTGGGCATTGTAACTATGCTTAGGATAATCGTGATATGTGAAATGGCAGTGTTGCAGTGCCTAGTAGGATTATAAGAATAACTCAAGAATACCTTGTATGACTTCAAGGTCATACGAGAAGATTATCGAATCTCATGTTGGAAAAGTACAACATTTGAGTAACAGAAGTAATAAGTGAAGTAAAAAGAAATCAAGAATAGTAAGGGATTCAAATCCTGCTAATAAGAAACCCTAACCCTATTGATTTTAAGGAAATATCCTAACAATATCACATATGTTTGACTTATCATATGAAATGATACTAACCGTGCTGAAATTACAACATTACTATATAAGAAAACTAAAATCCAAGACAATAAGAGAAAGAAACAATTAGAGAGTCGACTCATTATAGGAAAACCAAAGATTCTTATTAAGTTCTTACCAACAAACTAATAATGATTACTTGAAAAATTATCAAGTGAGATTTGCAAAAGAAAATTGAAAGAATCATAAGAACATAAACAAAATTAAGAGTATACAAATAAAGTAAGTGGTGACTCGAGGTTAATTAAGAGAATTATCTCAGAAAGTAATAAAGGTTGAGATAGGGTTAACCAATGATGTACTAACTTCAACGGAATGAAAGTTGTGAGAAGGATTAATTAATGTGATACAAACCCTAGTAGAATAAAAAGAGTAGTGTCTACGAGATTAGTCGGTTGTTAACATTTTAATCCTTGAGGAGTACAGTGGTTTGAACTTATCCTAGGATTGTTCACCCTTGCATATCAGATGACTGGGTGTTACATTAAATTACTATATGTTCCTAGATTACTATGTGTAGATATTACTATGTTCTTAGACTATGTGAGATTATAAACCTGATTATAGAGGAAATAACTATAATACCAACCTGCGATAATGGTTTGGCTATACTAGCCATCAATTAGAATGGTTATTGATTGTATATTGAGATTTATAAAATCTTTGTCTGTTTGAGATGCTTGTCGAATGTGATGACATTTCTATGCTCTTTGATGACATTGCTTTAGTGTAACCCTGGTGATGGGGTTATACGTTGTGTGTTGTGATTTCTTGTGGCATTTCTTTGTCTTAATTTGTCATTGATGCATTGTTATGATTGGATCTGAAGGATCCATATAGCCATAATTCCGGTTATGTGTTTGCTAAATCATGTGATTAAAATATAATATAACCTTGTTGAAATTTAAAAAGAGTTTGCAAAGGAAAACATCTACTCACCTGGTTGCCATGCCTGTGTTTGATAGGTATCCTGAGTTTGAGCAAAAGGGTTGGGTTTGCCCAGATCGCAGACTCTTTAAACGAGTATGAATTACAAGGTATGATCGAGGATTTGGATTTGAACTTGTGGACTACTTACATATGACATTTCATGTCTATATGTATTGTGAATTGGGATCCCATACACTGTTGATAGTTAAATTGAGATTTATGGTTCATATTTTGCCTGATGTAAATTCCGAAAAATTTCCACACGTCTGTTTGTTCCAGTATGTTTTCTTTGTCTTTGGATTGCTTCTAAGGCACATCATGCATTTAAAATATATATAAAAAAATTAAACAGGTCTCGTTCTCACCTTGTATAGTTATTGTATATCTTTAGGATGACTCTCTAAGTTTGTACGGTAGCTAAACGACGGTTGTTATGCCTTGGTGGATTCTGGGGCGTGACAACTATGTTGGTATCGGAGCTAGGTTATTAAGAGAACGTATTAACTGCATATTGTACATCAAATTCTGGATTTTTTGTCTTGAAATTTCCTTTAAATCTTTTAGTGAGTTTGAGATACATACACATTGTGTGAACATACTACACTAAGTCTACAGTGTATATGATTCTATAGGATGCAATGTGTTACAATGATAAAAAAAGAGTATCTGCGGGGGAAGCCTTACGTTATATGGACTGAAAACAAGTACTTTTTTAGTGAAAATGGTGATTACTAGAAGTAAAGGTGTTACAAGAGGTAGAAGTAGGGCTCAAACAGAGACACCCACAGCCTTTAGATCGGTAGGACTAAATATGCCACTGGTAACATCGGAACCAGAAACAAAGGTATCTCAATCTGAATAGGGACCAATTGAGATACCACTTATAGAAGTTTGGTAGACTGAGTTACGAATGTTGGCGGAGTACCAAAGAAGAGGAAACATAACATCCCCACCCCAGGCTGAGCAATAATTGGTTATAACTCGGGAGATCTTTCAAATGATAAAACAAGCCAGACAATTAGGATGTACCAACTTTTTCGGTAAGTTTATCTTTGCAACTCAACCTAAGAGATAGATTGATAGGATATCTGAGACTCTTTCTGATATTGGATTGATTGAGCTCGATAGGTTGAGGGTGATGCTAAGGTATGGTGGAGAAGAGCACGAGCTAGGTTTGTAGTAGACCCTACTTGGGCGGATATTCTGTATGAGTTTCATGAACAGTATTACTCGAGTTTCCATCTAGAACAAAAGATGAGAGAATTTTATATGCATTGACAAGGAAATAAAATGATAATCGAGTATGAAGCTGAATTACGATAAATATCTAGCTTTTTCATTAATGTTATAACTCTGAAGGAAATTATGAACCAACGATTTGAGGATGGATTGATATTGCCTATTAAAGCCTGTATGGGTTCGACCTTAGAGTTTAGTTATCATGCTTTAATGCAAGCTGCTTTACAAGCTGAAAAGATTGTTCAAGCTCAAGAAGCAACTAACAAGGGGAAGACACCCTTATATGCTTTACTTACAGTTGAGGAAACTCCATGTGGTAAAATCGTGTACCAGCAAAGTATTTCTGGATTTAATGGTTCTTATTGACATAGGATTAAAATCAAAGGTGAAAAATATAGTGTAAGTGAAAGATCAAGGTATAGAAGGTTGCGTAGGAAGGTTATACTATAGATGTCGTAGACCTGGTCATATTGCCTCAACATGTTGGAGTAAACCCATACCATCTCCATCAAGTCAAACTACCTCAAAGGAAAGAGCACTTGATAATGTACCACAGAGGGTATAGGAGAGAGATCATATAGACCCGGATGAACAAGCTCATGTATGTGATAAGGGTGAAATACGAGGATTGGAGAAGATCACTAAGACATTTAGTGAGGCCGAACCTAATATCTAATAATGACTGCTTGTTGTGTTTATGCTTTGGTTATTACTAAGATGTTGTGTGTAACATACACTTGATAGAGTGATATGTGCGAATAAGGTGAAAATATGATGTATATGAATAATGTGTGAGAGTGATATGTACAATGGTTAAGAATAATATAGAGTGATGTTTGTGACTAATTTGAATCTAGTAAAATTGATTGAAATTGATGATTGAGCAATGAAAATGATATGTTAGTATAAGTGTAAAACAAGAGAGGTTCTGCCAAAATTTATGTGAATTTAGTTGAGTCGCTTTGGAATGAAATTGAATGGACCATATAAGGAATAAGTTCCAGAGTATGGCTTACAAAAGGACTTTGGGAATTATGGTGATTGGTATTGTACCATAATGTTAGACAATCGGATAAGCAAATCATATATAGGATGACACCTACAAATTGTGCATTAAGATATGGTGCTGAGATGAAAAGGGGTATATGGATATAAGTGCGATAAGCGCATATATGGGACGTCAGTTAGTTGACATAGGAAGCTAAGAACTTTCATAAGAATACAGAGATATAAGCGAGGAATCAGGAGTGTGAGAGCAGATGAAGGATTGATATGGAATGAATAGAGTTTGATAGTTAAGAAGTGATATACTCTAGTTGTGATAATGAATATGTCGTTAGACTATGAATAGGTGGACTTATGATATGGAGTATAGTCTGAAAAATTAGATATTCCAAGTGCGTAATTTGAGTTGGATTTGACAAGTTTGTCAAACAACATTCTTTAGTCGAACTTTAAAATGATGCGTAAGATTATATATACATATCTAGTTATACTATGTTGAGACAGAAAGGGAATAAAAGAAATTTGTACTTCAAATTCAGATAATAAGAGTATAAGGTAGTTAAAAGCAAAAGAAACGAGTGTGTGAAGCTGCGGCTACCGAGGAGGACTTGCGCATCTGTACATTGGTATAAGGAAATACCATAGTTTTAAGGAATGCGTGACCTGAAAAGGACATACAATTTCACTGTAGTGGAACCTTGTAGGGTGGAAGGGACTCATAGGTACAATAACACAAATGACAAAATTGGTACTTCGAATCCGCCAAAGAACTCTAAGAGTGAGACTGGACTGACCTATAAAGTATATGAATTTTTGAAACTGCTAACTGTGAATTAGTATTTGTGAGCTTGAGCTAATGATAGTATATGAATAACAACTAAAATTATTGAATAGTGATGATGAGAATATAGCTATGATTACTTAGCGAACTTGTGTGATAAAAGTATTGTAAGAACATATATAAATTGATGTTACACTTAATGAGCTGAAATGGAAAGAGGAAGTTAAGTATATGAGACTACTAATTGCAAATTTTATGTTACATGTATAGTGAGAATAATGAGTATGGAAATGGTCGTATACAACATTAATGATGAAGTAGTTGAATCTTTATTGATATCGAAGATCCAAAGAATGCAAAATGATATTACATTAATTAGATGAGATTCTTTTGAAGTATGACTACCTCCGAGATAAAAATAACTTTAACTATATGTAAGTTTCAAGGACAACACTTTTTATAAGGTGGTTAGGATATGAGGTTTCCTATCTTAGTGGGTTGGACCTTAAGCCCAATAACCCGATAATTCGTAAATTGCTGAGTTTATAACCCATGGGCCAGGGATGTGAGAAGCTATAAATGCAATTGAAACAGATAAGTATGGATAATAGATTGGTGAAGACCAAAACTAATAATTTTCAGGCTATGACGTAAGAGTGCGGCTTGAATGTAGCCGATTTAGATATCGCATTCATACTCCTTCCTATCTAGTCATTTGGACTAACAGGTGTGTTTCTTGGCTTCTGACACCTCCGAAAGAGTCTCGGATGGTGTATTTCTTGGAACTTAGTATCTGGGGTTAAGATCAAATGTACCATCGATAGCACTAGAATCTGAAGCAAAGGTATCTCAACCCAAACAGGGACCTATTGAGATACCACCTACAGATGTTTTGCAAGCTATGTTACAATGGTTGATGGAGTACCAAAGAAGAGGAAAAATAGTACCCCCACCCTAACTTTAGCAAGAACTGGTCATTACTTGATAATTGTTTCAAATGATAAAACAAGCCAGGCAGTTAGGATGTGATGACTTTTCTAGCTAGACCCTTGATGCAACTTACACTAAGAGATGGATTGATAAGGTATCCGAGAGTCTTTCTGATATGTGTTTAACTGTGGCCGATAGGTTAAGAGTAGCCCTCAAGACTTCTTGAAGGCGATGCTGAAATATGATGGACAATGGCTCGGGTTTGATACATAGTATGACAAACTTGCGAAGATTTTCAACATGAGTTCTATGAATGGTAGGCAGGAGGAGGGAATTTTATATGCTTAGATAAGACACCAGAACTATAATCGTGTATGAAGCTGAGTTATGAGAATTATCTACCTTTGTACCCAAAGTTATAACTCTAAAGAAAATTATGAGTCAATGGTTCGAAAATGGATTGACATTACGTATTAGAGCCTATATGGGCTCAACCTCAAAGTTTAGTTATCATCCCATACTGCAAGCAACTTTATATGCTAAAAGGATTGTTCAATCTCAAAAAGTGGCTATCAAGGGGAAGACACCCTTTTATGCTTTACTAGTAGTTGAAGAAGTTCCACCTTATCAAGTTATGTGCAAGCAAGGTATCGCTAGACCCAGTAGTTGTTACTGGCATAAATCAGTTACCAAAGATGAAAAACATGATGCAAATGAAAGATCAAGACTCAGAAGAGAAGGTTATGCTATAGATATTGCAGACCCAGTCTTTTTTCTTCGATCTGCTGGAATACACCTATAACATCTTAGACAAGGCAAATAATCCAAGAAGAAAGAGCAACAAACATTCAACCATAAGGAGTATAAGATAGATTTCAATTAGGGCTAGACGAACAAGCTTATTTAAGGATGTGACTACAATATAAAGTCTGATGGTGATTATTGAGATACCAAACGAGACTTTGATCCTAAAATTGAAAAGAAATAATGTTGTCACAATTATGAGTTGATATGAACAACTTCAATGTGTTTTTCACTTATGTTGTTGCTAGTATGTTGAGTGTAATGTACTTAAGATAGAATGATGTGTGTGAATGATATATGTATAACATGTGTATAAAAAGTTAAGAAGTTTGATTTGTGCGTTCTATTGTAATAAATGAAGTTTATGACTAGTCAGAGACTACTAAAATTTGGTAGTGATTCGTTATTGTGTAGGGATATTACAGGTTGCTTTGAGAGAAAAACAGGGATTTCATTGCCAAAATTTGCTTAGATTCATTAGAGTTCTTCATAAGTGCAACCGAATGGATTGTATATAGAGCTCGCTATCCGTATACCACTTGGGGTATGCATAAATCTACCAATCATTTTGAAGTGCTAGATTTTAAAATCAATATCTCTGAATTTTTTATTGGAATATATTATCGAGATCAAAAGAGATATATGGACATAAGTGCGATAAATATATGTATAGAGCATCAAGTGGATTGAAATAGGAAATTAATGTAAGGATGGAGATCCAAGTGATAAATCAGGGTAGTGAAAGCTTGTTAACAATTTGATATGGAATGATTTGGACTTGACAATTTGGGTGGTAATATGAGACCTCATCCTTCGGAGAGTCCAGCCAGTATTTGAGTACTGTTGGATCGATCAGATTGGTCAGTTTGAGTGGGTTTGATAAGTTGACCAGTCTGAGTTGAATATTTGACCAGTTAGCTAGACAGTGGACCACAATATTAAACTTTTGACTGAATGACATGGACATGTTTATAAAGCCTAAGTGTCATGTCTAGATTGCTTAGAGTATCGTATGGTTGGTTGTGTGTCAATTATTATACACGAGATGTTGTTTGGTGATATTAGTGTGCATTCATGTGTTATCTAGATCTACGAGTTGTTTGAGGATTGAGTCCAGTAGAATTATCTGTTGTTTCTTTTTTTACCCGAGAGCGTGTTTTGTAGACCCATTTTGTGTGCCCAAGGGATCTAGGATCGATTTACTAGTTATGGGCCTGGTATACGCCTATAATCAGTTCTTATATTTTGTGATCCTTAGATACACCGATGCCTAGTTTGCACATCTATGACTCATCAAACACTATCCAAACACCTACCTATACCTTTTCCAACCCTATATGAGTGCTCATGAGTGTCTCATCATGTATTCCATCATATTACATTACTTTATAACGTGATTTGAGACTTGATCTAAATATTTGTAAAGTATATGTATGTATGAGATTTCTAGGATGACTACGGAATTGAAGAAGAACACTTGGTCAGTGTGAAGGTAAGTGAATGAGGATCTTTTAGGAGAAGGATAGTTACTATAGTTACTATACAAGCTTAACTGGCCATACTAAGAATATACAAAAACTATACATGATGAGAACGAAACAAGTTAAAATTTTTTAAAGTTTAAATGAATGATAAGCCTTAGGAACGAAACCTAAGACTTAGAAAACATGTTAAAAATTTATTGCACAACCATTTCTTTTGTTTAAACTATGAAAATTTTGAATCATAAATTTTTTTTTATTTCACAATTTTATAAGATATTCAGTTTTACAACATAAAGGCAAAATGCCATATGAGGCTAGTCCACAAGTGTAATCCCAAGTCCTAATCATACCTCACAGTTTGCTTATAGTTCGAGAGTCTGTAGTCTGTGACGAAGCCAATCTCACTCCTTTAATCTCAGATGGCCTATAAAGAAGTAGTATGTTTTACTAGAAAGAACCAGGTAAGTGGATATTTTTTTTTAGAAAATATTTCATGTTTTACTAAACATTGTACATTATTTCAATCACACAAGTGATGACCTTGTCATTTAAAGTATTCACAATTTCATAAACCACTGTTCCTCGATATTTTATACAGTATTAGAAAGGAAGTTTTCAATAACAACATGTGTTGTGAAATGATTATGTTATACAGGATGAAAAATGAACTGTGTTCACCATCATGTTGAAGTAGGTACATAGACTATCAAACCCATTGGACAGCCAAGATCGACCAATTAGACTAAGATATCTAAGATGCCCTATCAGACTATGGTCAGACTTGTCATTCTTTTTCTCAGTTGGCCTATCAATAAAAAATTACTTTTAATTTATTTTCTAGATTAAATCTTTTCTTTCATTGCAGAAACTGGAAAAAAGGTACAATCTGAGGAGCAAGAGGTTAGTCTTGGAACCAACTGATCTATTTAATGACAAGATTATCCAGAAGTTGCATAAACTCAAAATTACGGATGATATGAATGACGGTGAATTTATAACACCTCTCCAAGGTAGGCACCAAGAACGAGCTCCAACAACTAATGTTCATATAAGAATTGAACCAAAAGGGGGAGGTCAACAGCAGCGCAGGACTGTTCTTGGCTATTCTACAACTACTGTGGAGGCAATTAGGGGCAGTATCCGGAGGCCTGCTAATCAAGCCAATAATTTTGAGATCAAACCTGCTATGATCCAAATTGTGGAAAATTACCAGTTATATGGGATAGAAAAGAACACTTGATGAAATACGTGAAAAACTTCATCAAGATGACAGAAACATTCTTAATCATTGGAGTGACTTATAAGGCAATCAGTCTCCACTTATTTCCATTTTCTTTGTCAGGACACACACCAGACTGGCTAAATGGCCTAGGCATAGAAAGCATAACCACATAGGGGCAATTGACGAAGGCATTCCTGGCGAGATTTTTTTCAATCTCAAAAAATTTGCAGCTGAGGCTGGAGATTCAAGCTTTAAAGGAGCAACCTAATGAGTCATTATATAATGTCTATGAAAGATTCAAGCAGTTTTTGCGAATGTGCTGTAAGAATCGAAACCCAACCTGTAAGGACCCTTACCACTATAAAACCCGAACGATCCCTCGCAAGGTCCTATTCGAATCCCACAAGTCTCTAAACAATTAGCTATTATATTTATTAGTTAATTAAGTTAGTTTTAAGGTTGGAGCATGCAATTTCATTAAGTAAAATTCTGGCATAAAACGAAGTTAAAGGAAACATCAATGGAAGACTTTAATTTAAGGAAACGTGAATCCAGTAGAAACATAATACACAAGTCCCTAGGGAAACTCAATCAGCAAACATCTATTTGTGTCAGTATGAGGAAATGGGAATAAAAGATGAAAAACCAGAAAAATCAATCTGAAATGTGCAATGCAATCGTCCCGCTATGCAACCCTGATCTCACACCTTGGTACCACCATCAAAACACGAACCTAAGCCTGAAAAAGGATAGAAACAATGAAATGAGACTATAAGAATCTCAGTAGGGTCGAAACATCATATGATATGTGGAAACCTAAACAAACATCTCCCGATCAACATATAAATCGCATATACATATATAATAGGCCCAAAACAAATCAGTTATTCGTAGGCAATATAAGGGCCAATTTTATCAAAACAATGAGGACTTAAAACACTTCGTAGGCAACCATCACATGATGGAAACCAGAAGCACATAGACAGCCCGATATGACTTGAAACCAAACGATTATCCCCTACCGCTTGCGTTGTCCAAGGCTATGCTGAAAAAGAAAAACAATTAGCAAAGAAACTTAAAGTAAGCCTTCATACATCCCTACGTCTAGACTCGAATCGGCTTAAGGGCCATCCTGCTACACAAGGACAGGCCATCCTGCCACACAAGGATAGCGCATCAAGCCAAACATTCTAGGCTCGATACCGGACGATATGCAGGGTATCCCACATCTGAACTCAAACTGGCATAAGGCCATCTAGTGTGCACTTGTTGGGGAACAATCACCATACAAGTCCCAGTTCGGTAAGCACCTCTGCTCTATCTCAGGAGCATCAACACTTACCTTGCATGGACAGCGATAAGAGGATCCTTCAAACAAAGCACGCATACATGCATATACACACATACAGGTTTATAGAAATATAACAAGGTATCCTCAATCGAATCACAATATAATGCAAAAACCAATACACAATAAACCAATCGAAATAGGGCAATTCTAAACCTTGCATAGCTCCAAAATACCAAAGAACCAATACCACAATCCGCAAGCATGCATTTACAACTAAACAAACCAAAATTATATAAACAAGCAAGGTGATTTCCGGAAAAAAACGATGAGGTATAGATCCTACCTCTCACACGTTTGAACAAAAAGAGACTCCTTTTCCTTTACCACAAGGATCAGAAACACCTAAACAATTATAAGGCAAAGACAACACAAAACTAAGCATGAAATACAAAAACAAAAAAAAATGAAAGAAAACCTACGGTCCTTACAAATCTTACTCAACAAAACCAATGATTAGATACACTAGTAACCTCCCTCTGAATGCGTGAACTGATGACCAGAAATCAAACAGACTTCAACCTTACTATCCAATACCTTAATGGTGTATAATTTAGCAGCACTTAGGGTTTTAAGAGGCAATCATGATTTTCAAGAATAACAAGTAAGAAGGTTGCGATTTTGTGAAATTAAAAGAGGAATAGGTATCAGATATTCATAAGAACAAGAGGAATAAGATTCACAATCATCTAAAGAAGAAGTACAAAAATCTGCACACACATAGGGAAGGGAAACTCGACATGAATTTAATTAAAAACAACTAACCTTCTGAATGTGAATTCAAGCAAGAAAGATATAGCATGAAGAGAGGAATCCGACAAGTTATCACACGCAACAATCTGATGAAAGAGAAGGAATTTCGGCAATTTTTATAGTGAAGGTGTAGGGTTCGGCCACACAAGGAAGAAAAAGGAATAAGACTTGTGTTTGTGAAGAAGTAAAAGAGAGAATGATAGTGTGAGGAATGAGGTGACCGGCCTTCTCTTATATAGGTGCTTAAAGGATAGATTTTCCCTACTTTTAAACTTCAGAGATAAGATAAGGTTTAAAGGATAAATATGCTTAAAAATAATTCCACTAAAAGATAATTGTCTACTGAGGATAAAAAGAATTATCTAATATTTTTGATAATAGGGATTTAAACTAAGAATAATTAACACAAAAATACCTGAATAAATCATAAGAAGAATTGGAAATAAACCTTTAAGGGTCTTCATACATTCAGTCATTAGAAGCAAAATAGTTATTCCTACTACATCGGTCCCTAGCTGCCATTTTTGACACACGGACTTCTAAGACATTTATCCCACTGATGATCAAGGTATCATATCCTCCTCACCTTACAAAAATTCCATCCTCAAAGTTTCTGCATAAGAACTACGAAAATAAGTGAGGGTATCTCACCCACATCGACTGCTCTGTCTCCTAAGACTTCTCCTCAATTTGGCCATTACGCCAAACAACACGAACCGTAGAAACATTACGACTATGGAGCTGAAAAACAGATCGATCTAGAAAACAACTGGCTGTATGGGGTAAGATAGGTCTTCAGCAACTTCAACTGGAGGATCTTCAAGAACGTGAGCAGGGTCTCGGACATACTTTCGCAATATTGAAACATGGAACATGTTATGGATTCTTTCCATAATCGAGGACAATACAAGATGATATGCAACTGGACCAATTCTTTCAGTAATATCATACGGACCAATGTAACGGGATGCTAACTTGACTCATTTCTGAAAACGAAGAACACCTTTCCAAGGAGAAACTTTCAAAAATACTTTGTCATCTACTATGAATTCAAGCTTTCTTCATCGGTTATCTGCACAGTTTTTCTATCTATCTTGTACCATTTTTAATGTTTACCATATTAGATTTAACTACTCGGTTGCTTGATCTATCAATTCCGGATTGTCTAGGTGTCTTTTTTCTACTTTAATCCAGCAAATCGGGGTTCTGCAATATCTACCATACAAGACTTCGTAAGGGACCATTCCGATGCTTACATGAAAATTATTTTTGTAAGCAAACTCTGCCAAAGGAAGTCATCTGTCCCAAATGGTCTGTCTATCAAGCACACACACACGTAGCATGTCTACTAAGGTCTAAATCATTCTCTTGGACTGTTCATCATTTTGAGGATGAAAGCAGTACTGAAATTCAATCTCGAACCCAAGGCACTTTGGAATTTCTCAAAAAAAAGTAAAGTGAATTGGGGATTTCGATCTGAAACAATGGACACAAAGAGACCATGCAAACCTACAATCTCATTTAAGTAACGAGTAGCCAACCTTTTAGGTGTATCTATAGCTCGGACAAGCAGGAAATGTGCAAATTTTTTCAATCTGTCCACAATCATCCAAATAGCATTATATCCTTATTGAGATCTTGGTAGACGAACCTTGAAATCCATGGTAATGTTCTCTCACTTCCATTCTAGAATTGAAAGTGAGTGTAGCGAACCTGCAAGTTTTTGATGTTTAATTTTCACCTGCTGGTATACTAGATATCGGGCTATAAATTCTGCAGTGTGGCATTTCATACCTGGCCACCAAAATTGTTCTTTTAAGTCTCGATACATTTTGTTACTTCCAAGATGAATAGCAAACTTCGAACTGTGCATCTTGAATAGAATTAGGTTGCACAAATCAATCTCTTGTGGCACGCACACACGATCTTGGAAGACAGGACTCCATCATCTTGAACTCGGAAATCACGAACTGCGGCAGCAGTACCATCAGGTAGCTGCTGCCAAATTTGGACCAACCTCGGATCTTCAGATTGCTGAACATGGATTTCTTCCAGCAAGTTAGGTCTTTCTTCAATCCAAGTAGATAATGAACCTGAACAATCACTGCCAAGCTGCACACATAAAGCTCTTAAACTTAGCAACATAGGCAGGTAATGCGCACGCATATAGGCATAAGAAGACGAGCTCTTTCAGCTCAAAATATCTACTACAACATTAGCCTTTCCAGGGTGGTACTTGATAATCTGATTATAATCATGAATCAGCTATAGCCATCTTCATTGTCTTATGTTCAACTCCTTTTGGGTAAGGAGGTACTTCAAAATTTTGTGATTGGTGAAAATTCTACAAGTCTCTTCGTATAGGTAATGACGCTAAATTTTCAGTTCAAACACCACGGCTTCAAGCTCTAAATTGTGTGTAGGGTAGTTTCTCTCATGCGGACGTAACTATCGAGAAGCATAGGCAACGACTTTTCCATCTTGAATTAAAATACATCCAAGGCCAAATTTCAATGCATCACTGTACACCACGTATTCTTTTCTAGTCACGGCAATGTAAGGATAGGTGTGGAAACCAACCTGGTCTTCAGCTCCTCAAAATTTTTCTGATATTTTTCGAACCACACGAATTGTCACGACCCGGGCCCTGGACCCTCGGCCCAGCGAGCCTGGACGTGTATGTGTGCGTGATGGATCACAACTGCAACGCTCAGTTGAGCTTTTAACCACAGGGCCCAAAAGATGCATCTTGTTACAAATGATCCACTCACACAACATATATAAGCCCAAGACCTCCCTCGCTCCTTTCCGATGTGGGATTGGGTAACCTGACCCCCCCTACAGGATGGGTCTCACACGAATGGTTCAGCTTCGCACATCTATCGTGTCAAAAGACCTGCTAGCAATGAAAAGTTCTCTAGAAAACGAAGGTATTATCCGGCTAGGCCAAGAAAGCTGCAAAGTTTGGACACACTTCGCGGGATTCCCACGAAGCAATGGCTTGAATCTTGTTAGGATCAACAAGAACACCACAGGCAGAAATGATGTCACCAAGGAAACCAACCTCACATAACTAGAACTCACACTTTGAGTACTTTGCATACAGCTGCTGATCTCTCAAAATCTGTAACAAAATTTGCAAGTGCTTGGTATGCGTCTATTTCGTCTTTAAATAAATCAGAATATCGTCAATGAAGACTCTGACGAATCTGTCCGGGAACTCACGGAATACCATGTTCATCAAGACCATGAACACTACTAGTGCATTGGTCAAACCGAATGGCATAACAAGGAACTTGTAGTGGCCATAACACGATCTGAAAGCAATCTTTGGTATGTCTACCTCACGGACATGTAACTGATGGTATCTGGACCTTAGATCAATTTTAGAGAACACAGTTGTTCCCTATAGCTGGTCAAACAAGTCGTCTATGCGCGGCAAAGGGTACTTGTTCTTCGTGGTTACATGGTTTAGCTGTTGGTAATCAATACACAACCGCAACGAACCGTCTTTCTTCTTTACGAACATAACTGGTGCTTCCCAAGGTGACACACTAGGCCGAATGAAACCACAATCCAACAAATCTTCCAACTGTATCTTCAATTCTTTCATTTCTGCTGGAGCCATATGGAACGGCAGAATAGAGACAGGACTTGTACCGGATAACATCACGGTACTGAGCTCGACTTCTCTAGCTGGTGGCAAAGAGAACTAGGGAAAGAGAACTCAGGTCTGAAGACTCTACGGAAGTGTCATGCACATGCACAAGGTATGCTGTGTATCCCTTGCTGATAAATCTATTCACATCAAGCCAGGAAGTTATGCAAGTCTGAACAACTCACCTATCACCATCAAAACAATAGTCGGAACCATCTTGAAGGTTGAACCATGAACGCTCTATAAAACATTACATCCGGGCTTAGTATTTTATCAAACAATCCATGCCTAAGATCACATCTATCTCTCGGATGTCTAACGGAATCTGATGCGCGTCAATCACGACTGAACCCATATGTACAGCACAACCAATGTAGACTAGATCACACATCAACTATTCTCCTAAAAAGTCAAAACCGCAATCGGAGAAACCAAAGAAGACAAAGGCCAATCTGAACTAGCTGCTACTCTCGGACTTACAAACGATCTATTCACTTTAGGGTTTAACAAAATTTTAGCACATTGGGAAAAGACAGAGACGGTACCTGTCACCACGTCAGTACTGGCACATGCCTTAGCGTTCATCAAAGTAAAGAGTCTCATAGGTCTACTTTGCGAACCTGATGCGGATCCACTAAGGGGTGTACCGGGTGCATGGGCTGGTGGTTTAGAAGGATTGGCATTTCCACTGTTCGAACTTGGTGCTCCAGAAATCCATGAACCATCACGTCTTGGCATAGGGTATTCATTTTTTATATGGCTAAGCTCTCCAAAATTGAAAACACCTACATAGCTGCAAACAAGGAGGAACATGATGCGGTTGGCAATTCGAACACCAAGGGGGTCTATTCACACTCAAGCTGGAACTTGCTGAGCATCTTTGAATTTCCATTGCCACTACCTTTTGAATGAAATAATTTTGGAGGATAAAGTCCTGAATGACAGCCAAACTTTGAACCATGATGAAACGAACCATCATCGTGTGCTGTATGAGTATTCTTATTCAGAACCATCTTCTCAGCTTCATAAGCTACAACGATCAGCTCCTAAAATGTTTCACAGGTGTCATGCCAACAATGGTCTTGATATCAGTGCTCAAAAAATCATAAAAATGTCGCGCAAACTGGGACAGAATGCGGTCCTCCTTGAATGCAAAACGGGATAACTCTCTCAGCTCATTTTCAAACTCTATAACTAAACGGATACCCTGTTCAACCCTATAAAAAGCTTGTTGCTGATCATTCTTATGAAACCTGGTGTAGAAGCTATCGTTGAATTCATGCAAGAACTCATCCCAAGTAGGCAAACGATCTTCAAATCTCAAACTAACAGCAGTCCATCCTGCAAGAGCCTCTCTCTTAAGCAAAAATGTGACGATGGCAACTTTATCATCATTGGTAATGCACAAGAGCAAGGCAGCATGACACAAAGTATCAACCCACTCTTGAGCTGTAGCAGCACCTGCTGAACCATTAAAATCTTTGAAACCCAACTGAAGGGCTTCTTTCAGTAACTTGGTGATCATAACAGGAAGTCTCCCAGCCTATCTTGGAATTGTTGGCTGAATCAGGGCAAGAGGTGGAATAGGGTCTGGTCCGGGTGGTGCAGGCTCATGTATCCCTGGTGCCTCAACATGTTGCTGGTGTTGAATGATACCACGTGACATATCTTGCATAGAAGCAAAAATCTAGACTAACACGGGGTTCTGAGCTAGTGCCGCTGGGGAAACTAGTGTGGCTCAGTTTTCTTCCCGAACTGGTATGGATTGTTCCCCTGGCTGCCCATCCTTAATCTTGAGCTCAACTTGCCCAACCTGCTCATTTTGTTAGCCCTACTCAACCGGCTCCTCATTCCTATCTCGACGAACCCTCATACCACTCTGGGACCTAGTTGACCTTGCCATACTAAACAAACACACACACGATATAATTCTCCAATACATTACATAAATGCATAACCAGTAAAAGAAAACGGTACCTGGTGGAGGGACATAAACCGGACAATATGCATACATGCATGAAACACTCTTACAAAAAACAGAGCACACATATGCATACAAAACATATCAAATCACAACATGTCTCGGCACATCAAAGCACATACAAAGCAAAAACACATATCAACAAGCAAAACATACAATACGATAAACATACAGGCATGCTCTGCTACCACCCTTGTAAGGACCCAAACCCAACCTATAAGGACCCTTACAGCCATAAAACCCGAACAAGCCCTCGCAAGTTCCTATGCAAGTCCCACAAGGCTCTAAGCGATTAGTTATTAAATTCATTAGTTAATTAAGTCGGTTTTAAGGTTGGAATATGCAATTTTATTAAGTAAAATTATGGCATAAAACAGAGTTAAACAAAACATCAACGGAAGACTTTAATTTAAGCAAACATGAATCTAGTGGAAATATAACACACAAGTCCGAAGGGAAACTCAAGCAACTAGCATATGTTTGTGTCAATATGCAAACATAGGAACAAAAGACATAAAACCAGAAAAATCAAACTAAAATTTGCAATGCAATCATTCCGCCATGCAGCCTTGATCTCATACCTTTGTACTGCCAGCAAAACACGAACCTAAGCCAGAAAAAAGAGAGAAACAATAGAATGAGGTTACAAGAATCTTAGTAGGTTGCAATATCATAAGATCTTTGGAAACCTAAACAGACATTTCCCGATCAACATATAGATCGCATATACATATATAATAGGCCCAAAACAAATCAGTCAATCAAACACAGTAATATAAGGGCCGATTTTATCAAAACAACGAGGAGGACTCAAAATACTTCATTGGCAATCATGATATGACAGAAACCAGAAGTACACAAGCAGCTCAATACGATTTCAAACCAAACGATTATCCCCCACCGCCTATGTTGTCCAAGGCTGTGCTGAAAAAAGAAAATAATTAGCAAATAAACTTATAGTAAGTCTTGATACATCCCTACGTCTGGACTCGAACCGGCATAAGGGAAACCTACCACACAAAGATAGGGCATCCTGGCAAACATCCCAGGCTTGAAACTAGACGATATGCATGGTATCCCACATCCGAACTCGAACGGGCATAGGGGCATCCAGTGTGCACTTGTTGGGGAACATTCACCATATAACTCCCAAATTGGTAAACACCTCTCCTCTACCTCAGGAGCATCAACATTCACACATGCAAGCTAGGCACTTCTAACCTACCTTAAGGTATTCGGTATAGCCTAGAAATTCCTCAATTCAATCCGCAACTCAAACATGCATTATTTAATATGAATGCTCATACAGTTTCACAATCATAGGTACTGAAATCAATTAAGCAAACAACGAGGTCTTTGGAGAAATCAATGAGGCATAGATCCTACCTCTCTTGTCTCTGAACAAGAAGCTATTCCTTTGCCCTCACTAGATACTTCTGAACCACCTATGTCATCATTAGGCAAAGAAAAAAAAAACAAACTAAGCGTGCTTATGCAATAACCAAGTAAATACCTTATTTCCTTACCAATTCCACTCACCAAACCTATCAGATGCTGCAGGTGCCTCCCCTTTGGATGTGTGATGTGATAGCCAAAAACTTAACGATTCAACCTGATTTACATCCCAATTAACTATGCAAAGTTCGGCACTAATAGTAAGGCACAAGACAATTTTTGACTTTATGTATTCAAGGGATGAAATCATAATTGTTAACTATGAATGGATTCTAAACAATTATATGAATAAGGGCAACAACATCAGAGATCAATTAAATGCAGAATTATAAAAATCTTTAAACCTAATTTCGCTGCCGATTTTCAACTTATCTTTTAGCAAAGAGATACGAACTTCCTAACAACAAAAAAGATATGGTTGGAAAGAGGATTAAGAGAGCTTTGCAACAAGCTATTATTTGCAGGAATCCGACAAACGATGAGAGAGTTATGCTGGTTTAATATTTCAGCGAATTTTAGCAGATGTAGGGAGGTGTAAGAGTTTTAGGCTATACGAGTTTTGTGTGTTTTCTATATGATTTTTATGGGGTTGGCTTCCTATTTATAATGGATGGGTATGGAATTAAGATTACTACTTTAAAGGTTTATTAAAGTAAGATAACTACCAGATTTAAATTCTATAACTATCCTCTTTTAATTTTAGGGATTTTAATTCCTAAAGTGATTATCAATAAATTAAGAACCAAATTAAAGAGAATTAATACCAGATATAATTACTACACATTCTTTACCAATTTCGGCCATCACACATACTTTTTTTAAGGGGCAGAATGGTCTTTTCACCTGCACTGGCTTCTGGACTTCTAGAACTCAAAATTCGGGGTCTCACATCCTCCCCTCCTTATAAGAATTTCGTCCTCAAAATTTTAGCACAAGTACCTAAACAAACAAGTAAGAAAATTTTGTAGGCATAGATTCCGCAAACTCCCAAGACTGTTCCTCAATTCGGCCATTACGCCAAACAACTCGTACCGTAGGCATGCTTTGACTGCGAAGCTGTCAAACTGACCGATCTATTATGGAAACTGGCTGTACGGGATAGGATAGGTCTTCAGCAACTTCGACTGGGGGTTCCTTGAGCACGTGAGCAGGGTCTTGTACATACTTTCTCAACATTGAAACGTGAAACACGTTGTGAATTCTTTCCATATTTGGAGGTAAGGCAAGTTGGTATGAAATAGGGCCCATTCTTTCAACGATGTCATATGGACTAATGTAGCAAGGTGCTAGCTTACCCTGCTGCTGAAAACGAAGGACTCCTTTCCATGGGGCGACCTTCAAAAACACTTTGTCACCTACTGCAAATTCCAGCTCCCTTTGTCAATTATCGGCATAGCTTTTCTACTGATCCTGGGTTGTTTTTAGCCGTTGTCGGATCAAGTTCAACTGCTCCGTTGCTTGATCAATCAATTCGGATTGTCTAGGCATCTTTCACCTACTTCATTGCAGCAAATGGGAGTCCTGCAACATCTCCCATATAATGCTTTATAAGGTGCCATACCGATGCTTACATGAAAACTATTGTTGTAAGCAAATTCTGCCAACGGCAGGCATCGATCCCAACCGGTTTGCTTATCTAACACACTCGCTCGTAACATGTCTTCGAGTGTCTTAATCATCTTTTCTGATTGACCATCGGTCTGAGGATGAAATGCTGTATTGAAATTCAAATTCGAACCCAGCAAAATTTGGAATTTCTCCCAAAATCGTGAGGTGTAACGAGAGTCATGATCTGAAACGATGGAAACTAGCACTCCATGAAATTGAACAATCTCATCTAAGTAATGAACAACCAATTTCTCAGCTGTATCCGTCATACATATAGGAAGGAAGTGTGCAGATTTTGTCAATCGATCAACGATCACCCAAATGGCAACGTATCCTCGCTGTGACCAAGGCAAACCGGTCACAAAGTCCATTGTGACATGCTCCCACTTCCATTCTGGAATCAGAAGTGACTGAAGTAGTCCAGCGGGTCGTTGATGTTCGATCTTTACTTGATGACATACGAGGCATCGGGTAACGAACTTAACAATGTGGCGTTTCATGTTTGGCCACCAATACTGATCCTTTAAATCTCGGTACATCTTAGTGCTTTCGGGATGGATAGCGAACTTCGAACTATGCGCCTTTGATAGAATAAGGTTACGAATATCAATATCTTGTGGAGCACATACCAGGCTTCTGAAGACAAGCACTTCATCATCTCGTATTCGGAAATCACGAACTGTGGCATCAACACCATTAGAAAATTGCTTCCGAATTTCAATTAGTTTCGGATCCTCTAATTGCTGATTCTGGATTTCCACAATCAAGGTAGGTGTGACTTCGATTCGTGCCAACAATGAACCAGAATAATCAGTGCCAAGATGCACACGATTAGTTCTCAAATCCAGCAACATAGGCATGTAATGGGTGCGCATATAGGCCAAAACAGATGGGGAAGGAGGATGAAATTTTCGGCTTAAGGCATCAGCAACAACATTTGCCTTTCCAGAATGATATCCGATGATCAAATCATAGTCTTTGATCAGCTCTATCCATCTTCATTCTGTCATATTCAATTCGTTTTGCGTGAGTAGGTACTTCAAGCCTTTTGTGATCGGTGAAGATTCGGCATGTCTCGCCGTATAAGTAATGTCGCCATATTTTGAATGCAAATACCATGGCTGCAAGCTCCAAATCATGTGTAGGATAGTTGCTTTAATGCGGTCATAACTGTCTGGAAGCATATGCAACGACATTCCCGTCTTGCATCAATACGCATCAACGTACGGATTTCGATGCATCGCTGTAAACCACATACCGCTTTCCGCAAATAGGTAAAGTAAGGATAGGTGCAGAAACTAACCGGTTTTTCAGTTCTTCAAAACTTCGCTGGCATTTCTCGTTCCACACAAACGGCTCACCTTTGCGCGTCAGTTTTGTGACTGGTCCGGCAAGCGATGAAAAATTTTCCACAAAGAGACGGTAATAACCTGCTAAGCCAAGGAAACTGTGAATTTCGAACACAGACTGTGGGGGTTCCAAGCAACTACGACTTCAATCTTCTTTGGATTAACTGTCACACCTTGAGCGGAAAGAATATGGCCAAGGAAGCCAACTTCGTGTAACCAGAATTCGCATTTGGAGTATTTTGCGAACAACCGTCGTTCCTCTAAAACTTTCAGCACAATCCGCAAATGCTTAGCATGCTCCTCTTCCGATTTTGAATATATCAGAATGTCGTCAATGAAAACTATCATAAATTTATCCAGGAACTTATGGAACACACGATTCAACAGGTCCATAAACACAACTGGTGCATTGGTCAAATCGAATGGCATACCCAGAAATTCGTAGTGACCGTATCACAATCTGAATGCGGTCTTCGGAATATCAGCATTACGAATTCGCAATTGATGGTATCCAGATCTGAGATCAATCATAGAAAATACGGCTGCACCCTGGAGTTGGTCGAACAAATCATCGATGCGTGGCAAAGGGTACTTGTTTATCACAGTCACACGATTCAGCTGCCGATAGTCGATGCACAATCGCAGCGAACCGTCTTTCTTTTTTTCACAAACAGGACAGGTGCTCCCCAAGGTGATATACTTGGTCGGATGAAACCATGATCTAGCAAATCTTCCAATTGCGTTTTTAGTTCCTTCATTTCCGCAGGAGCCATATGGTACGAAGGAATGGAAATTAGATTCATACCAGGCGCTAACTTAATGCCAAATTCCACTTCCCTTACTGATGGTAGATTGGTTATGTCTTCTGGAAATACTTTTGGAAATTCGCGAACCACTGGGATAGAATCCAGATCCAAAGATTTTCTTGAAATATCATGTACGTGCGTGAGGTATGCTGTACATCCTTTGTTGATCAATCGCTTCACAACAAGCCAAGAAATCATGCAAGTTGGAATAACTCGCCTATCACCTTCAAAATAGTACTCGGCACCATCAGGAAATAAGAACCACACACGTTTGGTGAAACACTCTATACGGGCTTAATATTTCGCCAGACAGTATATGCTTAACATCACATCCAGCTCTCGGATGTGTAATGGAATCAGATCCACTTCAAGTACATTCGGACACATACGTACTGCACAGCCGATGTAGACTAGATTATAAATCAGTTGCTCTCCCAATGGAGTTAGAACCGCAATAGGAGGAGTCAAGGGAGAAAGTGGCCGATCTATACTAAGTGCTATTCTTGGACTTACAAATGATCTATTTGCTCCGGGATCTAATAATACTTTAGATTTTGAGAAAAGACTGAAATAGTACCTGTCACCACATCAGGACTAGCCTCGACATCAGTTAGGGCGAAGAGCCTTGTTGGTCTTGGTTGTGCCTCGCTTGTGGATCCATTGGGTAGTCCTCCTGGTGCACGTGTTGGTGGTCTGGCGGGGCTGGCATTCCCAACTCGGCCTGCGTTTAGTAAACCTGTGATTCGTCTTGGTTTTGAGCATTCCCTCTGAATATGTCCCATCTCGCCACCGTTGTAACATCGACGTTGCTGAGAATTCCATTAAGATCCATTGGAAATTGAACCAGAAAAGTTCTTCCTGTTGGTATTTTTATTGCCATTAATTTTCGGAGGATAGGACCTTAAAGGATAGGGTCTCGTTTGTCGATTAAACTTCGAATCTCGTCTATAGGATCCACCACTAGTGGCTACAGATGGCTTCGACTGCGGCAATGATTAGTTCTTTCAAATTCTGCACTGTTGTCGTACCTATGATGGTTTTGAGTTCGGTACTCAACCCATCCTGAAATCGTCTCGCAAACTAGTACGGTGTATGATCTTCTTCTGGTGCAAATCGGGACAACTCCCTTAACACTTTCTCATATTCCAGAATCAAACGGTTGCCTTGTTCAAGTTTGTAAAATGCTTGTCGCTGCTTGTTTTTATGGAACCTCATATAAAATCTTTCGTCAAATTTGTACCAATATTCTTCCCAAGTTGGCAAACGATTGTCAAATCACAAGCTAACAGATGCCCACCATGCGAGGGCTTCTCCCTCGATTAGGAAAGTTGCGATGGAAACTTTTTCATCATCCGAGATACGTAAGAACAAGGATACTCGGCATAAGTTGTCTATCCACTCACGAGCGGCAGGTTCAAGTGGAGGAATATGTTCTTCCACTGGTGCAGGTGCAGGAGCATTCTGAAATTATGCCTCCATACGCTGCTGATTTGCAGCAATTCCTTGTAATACGTTTAATATTGGTGGCTCAGGTTGATTTTCGGGCTTAGCTTTCCCTTCTTGCTCAATTTTTGCATTAGGCTACTATTGCTCAATAGGTTGTTGTTCGGCCTGAATCCCATTCCTACCCCGTCGATCCCTCGTAGCGTTCAACCTTGTCATACTATTTAAGTATATGATTGTTACTTACACATAACTAAATACGATACTAGGAAAAGAAGTGGTACCTGGTGAAGAGGCGTGCACCGGATGATACGCATATGCTGGAAAGCAACATACAAATTTTCGGAAATCACATGCACACATGGAAATGTATTCTCGGCAATTACATCAACACTCATATATACTCTCGGAAATCATCATCAAACATCAAGCAAGCATGAATTCACACAACATCTATATTCGGAAATACACACCACAAATCAAATACATATACATTCATCAATACAGGAGTCAAATAGGGACACTCAGCAGCACGCATAAATCAACACACAAATTCTCAGCAATGATAAGAAACACAGCAAACACTCACCGAAAGATATCATGGCATACAAGACGTAAGAACATACACGAACAAACATCACATTAGATTATTATTCTCATCATTTAAATCTTACAAATCAATCCCATTTTAGCATTAGTTCACTTTCGGTATTAGCCCATAAGTGACTGAGTGTGTGCGCATGTCCTTACCTACAAACACCAAAATCAACAAATAAGTTAGTATATAACAAATTATTTTCCCTAAACCATGCTTCGCAATTCCTACCTATTAATATTTGCTTCGATTATGTTCATTACCGTCGTGAAACCCAAACAAGCCCAAAGACACCTAGGACCTATCTGAATTCACCAAGCTTAATCACTAAGTTTTCGACTTTTAGCATGTTCATTCTACATGTTTAATAACAGTTGAAGCATGATATTGGACAATCATTCTGGTATCATACGGAGTGAGTAAAAACATCAGCGGAAGTCTTTAAATTAAATCACTGGATTCATAACACACAAGTCCAATAAGGATCCAAATAACCAGCAAGAATCCCTCCAACATAGTCGAAAATAACAAGAAAATGAGGAATCTCAAAATAAACCAGAAAGTAGTCTAATTTTTATTCAAGTTATATGCGCAAGTAATCAAGGAACAGGTATACAAAAGTGATGCGATATCGCCCCGCCGTACAGCCTTGATCTCACTCACTGGTACCACGAGCAGTGAATGTACCTAAACCTGACAAAAAAATGATGAAAACAACGGAATGAGATTACAAGAATCTCAGTAGGGTCACAACATCATAAGATCTGCATAAACCATAAACACAAATCTCCCAAACAATATCTTATTATTCCTACGCAACTAAAGGGATTCATGCAATTCAAAGATTCAATCAAAAAGGGTAGGGTAGGGCCGAATCTAAGGCCTGAAGGGGACTACAAACACTTCCAAAAAGTATCAGGAGTTCACAAGTAGGCAGAACTCATCAGATTGTTATCGAAAATAAAGAAGAAAAGGTCATCCCCTTCCACCTGTGTTGTCCAAGGCTTACTGCACGAAAGGTAATTGGTTAACACACAAGCTAATCAGCAAGCCTATTCATCTTGCAACATAAGGACAAAGCATCCCAAGCCACACAAGGACAAGGGCATCCTAAACCACACAAGGATAAGGGCTTCCCAAACCACATAAGGATAAGGGGTTCCTGCCACATAAGGACAAGGCTTCTAGCCACACAAGGACCAGACATCCAGCGAGCTCTTGCTGGGATTTGCCACCCATACAACTCTCATACCAGTAAGAACCTTCCCTCTCACTAGGAGCATCAGCATTTACTCCGAATGGTCCACCGGAAAAGGGTCCTGACACACAAATACGTACAAGCACACATAGGCAAGCACAAAGCACAAAACCACAATAGGATATTCTCAATTCTGTCAGATCACATTCAGCATGTTCAATACACATCACACATGCAAACTAAGCACCCCTAACCTATCTTAAGGGATTCGGTATAGCCTAGAAATCCTCAATTCAATCCACAACTCAAGCATGCATTATTTAATATGAATGCTCATTCAGTTTCACAATCATAGGTACCGAAATCAATTAAGCAAACAACGAGGTCTCTAGAGAAACCGATGAGGCATAGATCCTATCTCTCTTGTCTCTGAATAAGAAGCTATTCCTTTTCCCTTACTAGATACTTCCGAACCACCTAAGTCATCATTAGGCAAAGAAAAAAAAAATCAAACTAAACGTGCTTATGCAATAACCAAGTAAATACCCTATTTCCTTACCAATTCCACTCACCAAACCTATCAAACACCAGTGATCAGATGCCGCAGGTGCCTCCCCCTTGTATGTATGATGTGATAGCCAGAAACTTAACGATTCAACCTGATTTACCATCCCAATTAATTATGCAAAATTCGGCACTAAGAGTAAGGCACAAGAAAATTTTTGACTTCATGCATTCAAGGGATGAAGTCATAATTGTTCACTATGAATGGATTCTAAATAATTATATGAATAAGAGCAACAATATCAGAGATCAATCAAAGAAAGAATTATACAAATCTTAAAACCTAATTCCGCTACCGATTTTCAACTTATCTTTTGACAAAGAAATACGAATGTAAAAACAAAAAAAAAATATGGTTGGAAAGAGGATGAAGAGAGCTTTCCAACAAGCTATTATTTCCAGGAATCCAACAAACGATGAAAGAGTTATGCCACATTGAAGTTCAAGAAGAATTTGGCAGTTCCACCGAGTTTTAACTTATCTTACTAGAAAGAAATACTAACCTCCTGATGAAAAACCAAAGATTTCTGGAAAGAGGATGAAGAGAGCTTTCCAACAAGCTATTATTTTCAGGAATCCGACAAACGATGAGAGAGTTATCCTGGTTAAAATTTTCAGCGAATTTTGGCAAATATAGGTAGGTGTAAGGGTTTTAGGCTATACGAGTTTTGTGTGTTTTCTATGAATGATTTTTGTGCGGTTGGCTTCCTATTTATATTGGATGGGTATGGAATTAAGATTACTACTTTAAAGGCTTTGTTAAAGTAAAATAATTACCAGATTTAAATTCTGTAACTATCCCCTTTTAATTTTAGGGATTTTAATTCCTAAGGTGATTATCAACAAATTAAGAACCAAACTAAAGGGAATTAATACCAGAAATAATTACCAAACATTCCTTACCAATTTCGGCCATCACACATCCTTTTCTTCAGGGGAAAAATAGCTTTTTCACCTGCACTGGTTTCTGGACTTCTAGGACTCAAAATTCGAGGTCTCACATCTTTGCCCCATTGTTGCCAAAATTTGTCAATTGACTTGTCTATTGGTTTCTGATCTTGTTCCTTGTAATTGTTTGAGTAATTGACACCTAATCCCTCATTGTTATCATGAACAAGCAACCTCTAACCTAATTATTCTTGAAATCGAAATTTGCACTATTGCATTAACTTGGTGTCAAAATTTGCATAGTGAATTAGGCTGGGAAATCAGGTTGATTCTTGTTGTGTTCTTTGCTACCACATTACACATCCAAAGGGGTGGTTCCAGCAGCTTCAGATCACTAGTCTCTGATAGATTTGGTGAGTAGAATTTGTCAGGAACTAGGATGTTTATTTGGTTATTGTATATTCATGTTTAGTGTGGTTTTGTCTTTGCCTTATGATTGTATAGGTGGTTATGGTTCCATGGATAAAGGCAAAGGACTAGCTACTTATTTAGAGGCAAGAGAGGTAGGATCTATACCTCATCGGTTTCTCCAAAGATCCTCTTTTCTTGATTGATGTTTCGGTTTAAGTGCTTTGTGTATGCACATGCTTAGAGTGTGTTGTGCATTATTGCTGATTGGTTTGAGAATCCCTAGGCAATTACAAATCCCTATGATAGGTAGTTTATGCCTATTACGGTTGTGTTATATGCAAATAACATGTTGATTGTATAGTGATGTGATTGAGGTATTATGCCTTGTACTTGCTTGTGTTTGCTTGTACTTGATTGTGTGTCAAGATCCTTTTTTCGTGGTCATTCGGGGTAAGTGATTGATGCTCCTATTGAGAGCAGAGGTACTTACTGGTATGGGAGTCGCATAGATGGAAATCCCTCACAAGAGCTCTCTGGATACCTAATCCTTGTGTGGCTAGATGGCTTGTCCTTATGTAGTTGGATGTTGTTATCCTTGTGTGGTTTGGATGCTCTTATCCTTGTGTAGTTTGGATGCTCTTATCCTTGTGTGGTTTGGATACCCTTGTCCTTATGTGCCTTGGATGCCTTGTACTTGTGTGGCAAGATGAGTAGGCTTACTGATTAGATTATTTGCTAACAATTTATTCTTTGTGCAGCTAACCTTGGACAACACAGGTGGAAGGAGATAGTCTTTCAAATGTTCGGATCAAATGATGAATTACCTAGTTGTGTACTTCTATTTTTGGAAGTGTTCTTAGTCCACCCAAAGCTTGTTACTTTCAGCCCTATCCCTATTTTGATTGTTTGATGATTTTTTGATACCTCTTTAGTAATATAGTCGAATTTGATGTTGATTGGGAGATGTTTGTTTAGATTTCCATAGATCTTATGATGTTCTGACCCTAATGAGATTCTTGTAATCTCACCTTGTTTTCTTTCCCCTTCTTCAGGCTTAGGTACATCTTCTCTTAGTGGTACTAGGGTGTGAGATCAAGGCTGCACAACAGGATGATATTGCATCACATTTTCATACATCCATTATTGTTGATTGCTTGCACATACAACCCCGAATGTGCAATTTGATTGGACTGCTTTCTAGTTCTTTAGATCCCTCTTATTCTTGTTTATTTCCGAAATATATTTGAGGGCATCTTGCTGGATTTTTAGACTCATTTGGGACTTGTGTGTTATGGTTCCTTTGGTTAATTATAAAGAATTCCGTTGATGTTTTATTCACTCCATATATTACCAAAATGTTTGTCCATTATTATCGTGCTCCAACCTTTAAAAACAATAAGAATGAATTTTAATAAAACAAATTTAGGATAATTAGAGCCTTCTAGGATTCAGATAGGTCCTTAGGAGGGCTTTTATGGGTTTGACAGGGTAAGGTCCTAATAGATTGGGTTTGGGTCCTTACAGGTTTTGTAGAGGAGCATAGTTTAGGAAATATAACTGGATATATGCTAACATATTTTCTGGTTTTGTGCTTGTAGGAAGTACATGCACATACTCCCACACCCCTAGATGTAAGTGCCGAGAGTTCTTGATGTTAAAATGCTTGGATTGTAGTGTTTAAATGCCATAATTGATTATGTGCGTTGCTGTGTGTTTTCCTCTATACTTGTATATAATTGTTTGTTGTATGAATCGATGTGTTTTGCTGAATGTTGATTGTGATTTTTTTTATATATGGTATGTGTGTGTTGCCGAATACTCCTGTATGTGAACATGATTACCGAAAGCATGCGTGTGATTTATATGAATGCCGATTGTGCCTTTGTGTGTATGTATTTGGGTGCATGTGTGTTTTATTTTTCAGCATATGCATATCGTTCGGTGTATGCCGCTCCACCTGGTATTATTTTCTTTCCTTAGTTTTTATTTGGGTTATGTATTGAGTGACTTCGTATGTTTGTTCAGTATGGAAAGGTAGAACGTATCTAGGGATCGTCGGGGTAGGTATGAAGCCTAAACTGAACAGCAACCAAATGAGCCGAATGCACAGAATAAGCATAGAGGGCAAGTTGAGCCCGAAAACTAACCTGAACCTGAAGCACCAGCCTCACCAGCTATTGATCCAGTAATGGCACAAGTACTGAATGTGTTGCAAGGAATTTCTGTGAACCAGCAGCGAATGGAATCCCAATTCCATAATGCTCCTACTCCCACACCTCCTACGAAAGATCCTATGCCTCCACTTGAACCTGTCTAGCTGACCTATCCTAAAGAAGCTGAGAGAATTCTGGTTGTCACTATGAAGTTGCTGAAGGAAGCTCATCAGCTGGGATGAAAAGATTTCTGCGGTTCAGCAGATGCTGCTGTAGCTCATGAGGTGATTGATACCATATACCGTGTGTCCTTGTTCTTGCGTATTTCTGAGGATGATAAAGTTGTCATTGCCACTTTCCTACTTGAGGGAGAATCCCTCTCATGGTGGACGGCTGTGATCGACAACCTTCTTGGGAGGAGTTCCAGCAACGAAAGGTTATATACCAGGTTCCACAAGAGTGAGCAGCGGCAAGCTTTCTACAAGCTTGAACACGGCACCCGTTCGGTGCTAGAGTACGAGAAGGAATTGTGGGAGCTATCCCATTTTTCACCATAAGAGGACCGCACACCTTGTCAGCTCACGAGGCTATTCTAAGATGGGCTGAGTACTGAGCTCAAAACTATTGTTGGCACGACAACTATGTAAAATTTGTAAGAATTGATCGTTGCTGCCACTGAAGCCGAGAAGATCATACAAACCAAGAAACCTCTTACATAAAGAAATGGTAGCTCATTCTGACGTAGTTCCAAATTCAACCATCGTACGGGACTTTATCCTTTGAGGTCTTATCCTCTGAAGAACAATGGGAATGGAGGTAATTTCAGGAAGAATTTCTCTGGTCCTAACTTACTGAATCCACATTGAGTTCACAGCCACGACGATGCTGTAACTGTTGAGAAAAGGGATATATTCAAAGGGAGTGTCCTAAACCAATGCGTATTAAAGGCTCACCTAATGCAAACCGAGATGGGTATACCAATCCCACTAAACCACCAACACGTGCATCTAGAGGACCACCTAGCGGATCCACAAGTGAGACGCATCCCAGACCCACGAGATTGTTCACATTGACTGACGCTGAAGCAAGCCCTGATGTGGTGACAGGTACTATTTCAGTCTTTTTTTCAAAATGCTGTAGTATTATTATATCCTAGAGCGAATAGATTATTTGTGAGTCCAAGGATAGCACTTAGCTTAGATTGGTCTCTGTCTCCCCTGTCTCCTCCTATTGCGGCTCTAACCCCTTTGGGAGAGCAATTAACTTGTGATCTAGTCTACATCGGCTATGTTGTACGTCTGCGTTCTATTGTGCTCGAAGTGTTCCTAATTCCATTGGACATCCGAGAGCTGGATGTGATCTTACTTATGGATTGTCTAGCAAAGTATCAACCGCGAATGGAATGTTTCACAAATCGGGTGTGGTTCAACCTTCCGGATGGTTCTAAATTTTGTTTTGAAGGTGATAAACAAGTTGTTCCAACTTGCATGATTTCCTGGCTCAATGCAAAGCAATTGACCAGCAAAAGGATGTACTGTGTACCTCGCACATGTGCATGACATTTCAAAAGAATGTTCAGATCTGAATTCTATTCCATTGGTTTGCGAGTTCCCAGATATGTTTCCAGTGACATAGCCAGATTTCCGCCAGCAAGGGAAGTTGAATTCAGCATTTAATTAGTGTTGGGTACGAATCCAGTTTCCATTCCCCTTATCATATAGCTCTTGCGGAAATTAAGCAATTGAAAATGCAATTGGAAGATTTGTTGGATCGTGGTTTTGTCTGACCAAGTGTGTCACCCTGGGGAGCACCTGTATTGTTCGTGAAGAAGAAAAATGGTTCTCTGCGATTGTACATCAACTACCGGTAGCTGAATTGTGTGATCATGAAGAACAAGTATTGTAACGACCCAAATTCCTAACTATTAATAATTGCTCCGATTAAGGTCATTACCGCCGTGAAACCCAAATAAGCCTAAATGACACCTAAGACCTATTTGAATCTCACCAGGCTAATCATAAATTTCCGATTTTAAGCTTGTTAATCTTATTGCTTATCAACAATTGGAGCATGATATTAGACACATATTCTGGTATCATACGGAGTAAATAAAAACATCAGCGGGAAGTCTTAAATTAATTTATTGGGTTCATAACACACAAATCCCATAGGGATCCAAATAACCAGCAAGAAATCTTTCAATAAGTTTCGGAAATAGCAAAAAAAGAAAGGTGCTTAAAATAAACCAGAAAGTTGCCCAATCATTCATGTTATATGCGCAAGTAACAAGTATGCAAATGTGATGCGATATCGCCCCGCCGTACAGCCTTGATCTCACACACTGGTACCACGAACAGTGGATGTACCTAAGCCTGAAAAATGGTAAACAACAATGGTATGAGATTTTAAGAATCTCAGTAGGGTCACAGCATCATAAGATCTACAGAAACCCTAAACACAAATCTCCCAATTTACATTAGATCAATCCTAAAAAACTAAAGGGGATCACACAATTCCAGAATCAAACGAAAAGGTTAGAGCCGACTCTATGGCTGAGGGAGGAGTACAAACACTTCTGAAAGTTCAGAAGTACACAGGCAGGTGAAACACATCCCTATGAAGAAGAAAGGCCATCTCTTCCACCTGTGTTGTCCAAGGCTCACTGCACAAAGGATAAACGGTTAACACACAAGCTAATCAGTAATCCTAGTAAGACGTCATGTCACACATGGACAAGTCTTCCCAAGCCACACACGGACTTGGGCACCCCAAACCACACAAGGATAAGGGCTTCCTGCCACACAAGGACCAGACCTCCAGCAAGCTCTTGCTGGGTTTTTCCACCCATACGACTCCCATACCAGTAAGAACTTCTCCTCTCCCTAGGAGCATCAGCACTTACCCCGAATGGCCACCGGAACAGGATCCTGACACACAAACACATACAAGCACACACAGGCAAGTACACAGTATAATACCAAAACAGGGTATCCTCAATCATGTCAGAACACAATCAGCATATTCAATTCACATAACATATGCAACCCAGGCACTCAATACCTAACTTAGTGGTTCGATATAGCCTATGAGATCCATATCTCATTCCGAATTTCATACTCTCACCCTATAATCCAATCGCATGCAATACAACAAGGGCAGGTAACAAAAACATCAAGAAAATAACAGGAGTCCCTGGAGAAACCGATAAGGCGTAGAACCTACGTCTCTTGTCTCTGAACAAGAAGCTACTCCTTTGCCTTTACTAATTAAATTTGAACCACCTATAATATCACCAGGCAAAGACGAAAACAAACTACGCTTGCATATTCAATAATCAACTGAATTCCCTATTTCCTTACCAATGCTACTCACCAAACCTATCAGAAAACCAGTAATCAGACATTGCAGGTGCCTCCCTTTTGGATGTGTGATGTGATAGCCAGGAACTTAACAAGATTTAACCTGAATTTACCATTCCAATTAACTATGCAAATCTTGTCGCTAAAAGTAGAGCCTAGAATGATTTCTACTTAACCTTAAATAAGGAAATATTTACAGCCAAATTGTGAAACATATATGGTTGGAAAGAGGATGAAAACTTCTTTCCAACGAGCTATTATTTGTAAGGATCTGACAAACAATTAGAAAGTTATGCTATTTTGAAGTTCAAGAAGATTTGGCGAAAACCTAATTCTGCCGCCGATTTTCAAGTTAACCTTAGACAAAGAAATAGTAACCTACTGAAAAAAAAAATATGGTTAGAAATAGCATGAAGAGATATTTCCAACAAGCTATTAGGCGCAGAGATATAACAAACAACAAAAAAGTTATGCTATTATGAATTTCAAGAAGATTTGGCAGCGCCGCCGAATTTCAACTTGACCTTTGAGAAAGAAATACTAATCTCCTGAAACAAAATCAAAGGTGGTTGGAAAGAGGATGAAGAGAGCTTTCCAACACGTTATTATTCGCAGGGATCTAACGAACGATGAGTGAGTTATGCTGGTTTAAAGTTTCTGTGAATTATGGCAGCTATAGGGAGGTATAGGGTTTTAGGATCATACGAATTTTGTAATATGAGGGATTTTTGTGAGGTTGGCTTCCTATTTATAATGAATGAGTGTAGAATTATGATTACTACTTTTACTCACTTTATTAAAATAAGATAATTTATCAGATAATTAAACTCTTAAATTATCTTCCCTATTTTTAGGGACTTAATCTCTACGGCAACTATTTATCTTTAAGTATGATTTATAAGGCCATCACATATCCATAATGACCTAGATCTAAAGAAATTTTAAACAAAATTAACTACTAAACAAGCATATCAATTTTGGCCATCACATATCCTTTCCTTCAGAGTCAAAATTATCTTTTCACCTATACTGGCTTCTGGACTTCTAGGACTCAAAATTCGGGGTCTTACATCCTCCCCTCTTTGTAAGAATTTTGTCCTCGAAATTTTTGATGTAAGTGCCTAATCAAACAAGTAAGGAAATTTTTGACGCATAGACTCCTCAGTCTCCCAAGAATGCTCCTCAATTTGGCCATTACGCCAAACAACTCGCACCATAGGCACGCTTCAACAGCGAAGCTGTCGAACTGACCGATCTAGTATGAGAACTGGCTATATGGGATAGGATAGGTCTTCAGCAACTTCAACTGACGGGTCTTTAAGCACATTAGCAGGATCTCACATATACTTTCTTAGCATTAAAATGTGAAATACGTTGTGAATTCTTTCCATATTTGGAGGTAGTGCAAGTCGGTATGCAACAGGGCCGATACTTTCAACAATGTCATATGGACCAATGTAGCGAGATGCTAACTTACCTCGCTGTTGAAAACGTAGGACTCCCTTCCATGGGGCTACTTTCAAAAATACTTTGTCTCCTACCGTAAATTCCAGCCTCCTTCGTCGATTGTCGGCGTAGCCTTTCTGCCGATCCTAAGCTGCTTTTAGCCTTTGTCGAATTAAGCTTAATTGTTCTGTTGCTTGATCAATTAATTCCGGATTGTCTAGGCGTCTCTCGCCTACTTCATTCCAGCAAATGGGGGTTCTGCAGCGTCTCCCATATAGTGCTTCATAGGGTGCCATACCGATGCTTACATGAAAGCTATTGTTGTAAGCAAATTCTGCCAATGGCAGGCATCGATCCTAGCTGGTTTTCTGTTCCAATACACTCGCATGTAGCATGTCTTCAAGTGTCTGAATTATCCTTTCTGATTGACCATCGGTCTGGGGACGAAATGCTGTATTGAAATTCAATCTCGAACTCAGTGTATTCTAGAATTTCTCCCAAAATCATGAAGTGAAACAAGGATCACGATCTGAAACAATAGAAACTGGTACTCCATGCAAACGAACAATCTCGTCCAAGTAACGAACTGCCAATTTTTCTGGTGTATCTTTCACACGTATAGGAAGAAAGTGTGCAGATTTTGTCAGCCGATCCACAATCACCCAAATGGTATTGTATCCTCGCTGCGATCTAGGTAAACCGGTCATAAAATCCATTGTGACGTGCTCCTATTTCCATTCTCAAATCGGAAGTGACTGAAGTAGACCAGCGGGTCTTTGATGTTCGATCATTACTTGTTGACATACGAGGCATCGGACAACGAATTCAGCAATATGACGTTTCATATTTGGCCACCAATACTGCCCCTTCAAATCTTCGGTACATTTTAGTGCTTCCAGGATGAATAGAGAACTTCAAACTATACGCCTCTGATAGAATAAGGTTACGAATATCAACATTTTGTGGAACACATACCCGGTTTGTGAAGGCTAGTACTTCGTCATCTCATATTCTGAAATCACGAACTATGGCATCAACACCATCAGCAAGTTGCTTCCGAACTTCAGTAAATTTCGGATCCTCTAATTGTTGATTCCGGATTTCTTCAAATAAGGTAAGTGCGACTTCAATTTGTGCTAACAACGAACCAGAGAAATTGGTGCCAAGATGCACACGATTAGTTTTCAATTCCAGCATCATCGGTAGGTAATGGGTGCGCATGTAGGCCAAAACTGATGGGGAAGGAGGATGATACTTTCGGCTCAGGGCATCAGCAACAACAGTCGCCTTTCCAGAATTATATTCGATGATTAAATCGTAGTCTTTAATCAGCTCCACCCATCGTCGTTGTCTCATATTCAATTCTTTTTGTGTAAGCAGGTACTTCAGGCTTTTGTGATCAGTGAAGATTCGACATGTCTCGCGGTATAAATAATGTTGCCATATTTTTAAGGCAAATACCACGGCTGCAAGTTCCAGGTCATGTGTAGGGTAGTTTATCTCGTGCGGTCGCAATTGCCTTGAAGCGTAGGCAATGACTTTCCCATCTTGCATCAATACACATCCAAGTCCAGATTTTGACGTGTCGCTGTAAACCACATACTCCTTTCCGCAAATAGGTAAGGTAAGGATAGGTACAGAATCTAACCGATTCTTTAGTTCTTCGAAACTTTGCTGGCATTTCTCGTTCCATACAAACGGCTCACCCTTGCGTGTCAGTTTTGTCAACGGTCCAGCAAATGATGAAAAATTTTCCACAAAGCGACGGTAGTATCGTGCTAAGCCTAGGAAACTACGAACTTCGAACACACTTCGAGGTGGTTCCCAAGCAATCACGGCTTCAATCTTCTTTGGATCAACAAACACACCTTGGGCGGAAACAATATGGCCAAGGAAACTAACTTTGCGTAACCAGAATTTTCATTTTGAGTACTTTGTGAACAACCGTTGATCTTTCAATATTTTAAACACAATCCGCAAATGTATAGCATGATCCTCTTCCTATATTGAGTAAATCAGAATGTCGTCGATGAAGACTATCACAAATTTATCTAGGAATTCACGGAACACATGATTCATTAAGTCTATAAACACAGCTGGTGCATTGGTCAAGCCAAATGGCATAACCAAAAATTCATAGTGGCCAGATCGCGATCTGAACGCGGTCTTTGGAATATCAGCATCACGAACTCGCAATTGATGGTATCCAGATCTGAGATCATCTTGGAGAACACGGCTTCACCTTGGAGTTGGTCAAACAAATCGTCGATGCGTGGCAAAGGGTATTTATTTTTCACGGTCACACGGTTCAGCTGCCGATAATCGATGCACAATCGCAGCGAACCATCTTTCTTTTTCACAAACAGAACAGGTGCTCCCCAGGGTGACACACTAGGTCGAATAAAACCACGATCCAGCAAATCTTCCAATTGCATTTTTAGTTACTTCATTTCTGCAGGAGCCATACGATACGGAGGAATGGAAATCGGATTTGTACCTGGCACTAGCTCAATACCGAATTCCACATCCCTTGATGGTGGTAGCCCGACTATGTCTTCTGGAAATACTTCTGGAAATTCGCAAACCACAGGAACAGAATCCACATCTGAGGATTCTTTAGAAATATCATGTACGTGCGCGAGGTATGCTGTACATCCTTTGTTGATTAATCGCTTCGCGTTAAGCCAATAAACAATGCAAGTTGGTACAACTCGCCTATCACCTTCAAAACAGTATTCGGTACCATCAGGAAAAATGAACCACACCCGCTTGGTGAAACACTCCATACGGGCTTGATATTTCGCCAAGCAGTCCATGCCTAAAATCACATCCAGCTCCCTGATGTCTAATGGAATTAGATCCACTTCAATTATATTTGAATTCGAACCCATACGCACAGCACAACCGATGTACACCAGATCACAAGTCAGTTGCTCTCCCAATGGAGTTAGAACCACAATAGGAGGAGTCAAGGGAGATAGAGATCGATCCGCGCTAAGTGCTATCACCACATCTAATAATACTTTAGCGTTTTGAGAAAAGACTGAAATAGTACCTGTCACCACATCAGGACGAGCCTTGGCATCAGTCAAAGTAAAGAGCCTTGTTGGTCCTGGTTGTGCCTCAGTTGTGGATCCGTTGGGTGGTCTTTCTGGTGCGCGTGTTGGTGGTCTGGCGGGGTTGGCATTCCCATCTCGGCCTGCGGTTGGTACGCCTTTGATTCGCCTTGGTTTTGGTTTTTCCTTTTGAACATGTCCCATCTCGTAACAGTTGTAACATCGCCGTTGCTGCGAACTCTATGAAGATCCATTGGAATTTGAACCAGAAAAGTTCTTCCGGTTGATATTTCTATTGCCATTAATTTTCGGAGGATAGGGTCCCCTTCGCAGATTGAACCTCGAATCTCACCTATAGGATCCGCCACTAGTGGCAGCGGATGACTTCTTGATTTGCACGATCTTTTCAGCATCAGTTGCGGCAACAATTAGTTCTTGTAGATTCTGCACCAGTGTAGTACCGATGATGGTTTTGAGTTCGGTACTCAATCCATCCTGAAATCGTCTCGCAAGCTGGTACGGTGTAAGATCTTCTTCAGGTGAAAATCGGGACAACTCTCTTAACACTTTTTCATATTCCAGCACCGAACGGGTGCCTTGTTCAAGTTTGTAAAAAGCTTGTCGCTGCTCGCTTTTACGGAATCTCATATAAAATCTCTCGCCGAATTCGTACCAGACTTCTTCCCACGTTGGCAAACGATCGCCGAATCGCAAGCTAACAGATGTCCACCATGTGAGGGCTTCTCCTTCAAGTAAGAATGTAGCAATGGCAACCTTGTCATCATTCGAGATACGCAGGAACAAGGATACTCGGCATAAGGTGTCCATCCACTCACGAGCGGCTCGAGCTGATCCACCAAAATATTTACATCCAAGTTGTCGAGCTTCCTTCAGCAACTTTGTAATCATAATGAGAAGTCTCTCTGTCTGCTTATGATGTGCCGGCTGAATAGGTTCAAATGGAGGAATAGATTCTGAAGCAGGCGCAGGAGCATTCTGAAATTGCATCTCCATTCGCTGCTGATTTGCAGCAATTCCTTGTAACACGTTTAAGATTTGTGCCATAACAGGCTCAATGCCTGGTGCGGCTGGTGCCTCAGGTTGGTTTTCGGGCTCAGCTTGCCCTTCCTGCTACATTTATGCATTTGGCTCCTCTTGCTCAACAGGTTGTTGTTCAGTCTGAATCTCAAACCTACCCCGTTGGTCCCTTTGTTGCCTCGAGCGTGCCATACTACACAAGTATATAATTGTTACTCAACACACACTAAATACGACACTAGTATTAGGAGTGGTACCTTGTGGAGAGACTTGCACCGGACGATACGCATATGCTGGAAAACAATATACAAATTTTCAGAAATCACATGCACACATGCAAAGGTATTCACGGCAATTCCACTCATAAATCAAACATCACACAAGCATAGACTCACACATCATCCACATTCCGCAATTCACATCATCAATCACATGCATATACATTCGGTAATGAAAAGAAAGACATATGAAGGCATATGAACAATCAGCACATTAGTTTATTAGTCCCATCATTTAAACCTTACAACTTAATCCCATTTTAGCCTTAGTTCCCTTTCCATATTAGCCCCTAAGTGAGTGAGTATGTGCCCATGTTCTTACCTGAAATCACCAAAATCAACAAATAAGTTAGCATATAACAATTTTTTATTCCCTAAACCATGCTCCGCTACCAAACCTGTAACGACCCCAATTCCTAACTATTAATAATTGCTTCGATTAAAATCATTACCACCATGAAACCCAAATAAGCCTAAATGACACCTAAGACCTATTTAAATCTCACCAAGCTAATCATAAATTTCCAATTTTCAGCTTATTAATCTTATTGCTTATCAACAATTGGAGCATGATATTGGACACATATTCTGGTATCATACGGAGTAAATAAAAACATCAGCGGAAGTCTTAAATTAATTCATTGGGTTTATAACACACAAGTCCAATAGGGATTCAAATAACCAGCAAGAAATCCTTCAACAAGTTTCGGAAATAGCAAAGAAAGAAGGGTGCTTAAAATAAGCCAGAAAGTTTCCCAATCATTCATGTTATATGCGCAAGTAACAAGTATGCAAATGTGATGCGATATCGCCCCGCCGTACAGCCTTGATTTCACACACTGGTACCACGAACAGTAGATGTACCTAAGCCTGAAAAATGATAAACAACAATGGTATGAGATTACAAGAATCTCAATAGGGTCACAGCATCATAAGATCTACATAAACCCTAAACATAAATCTCCCAATTTACATTAGATCAATCCTAAACAACTAAAGGGGATCACGTAATTCCAGAATCAAACGAAAAGGTTAGGGCCGAATCTATGGCTGAGGGAGGACTACAAACACTTCTAAAAGTTCAGAAGTACACAGGTAGGTGAAACACATCAAATTGCTATCGGCAATGAAGAAGAAAGGTCATCCCCTTCCACCTGTGTTGTCCAAGGCTCACTGCACAAAGGATAAACGGTTAACACACAAGCTAATTAGTAAGCCTAGTAAGTTATCTTGTCACACACGGATAAGTCTTCCTATGCCACACATGGACTTGGGCATCCCAAACCACACAAGGATAAGGACTTCCTACCACACAAGGACAGGGTTCCGGCCACACAAGGACCAGACCTCCAGCGAGCTCTTGCTGGGTTTTACCTCCTATAAAACTCTCATACCAGTAAGAACCTCTTCTCTCCCTAAGAGCATCAGCGCTTACCTTGAATGGCCACCGGAACAGTGTCCTGACACACAAACACGTACAAGTACACACAGGCAAGTACACAGTATAATACCAAAACACGGTATCCTCAATCATATTAGAACACAATCAGCATATTCAATTCACATAACATATGGAACCCAGGGACTCAATACCTAACTTAGGAGTTCGATATAGCCTATGAGATCCATATCTCATTCCGAATTTCATACTCTCACCCTATAATCCAATCGCCTGCAATACAACAAGGGCAGGTAACAAAAACATCAAGAAAATAACAGGGGTCCCTGGACAAAGCCGATAAGGCGTAGATCCTACCTCTCTTTTCTCTGAACAAGAAGCTTCTCATTTTCCTTTCTAATTAAATCCGAACCACCTATAATATCACCAGGCAAAGACGAAAACAAATTCAATAATCAACTGAATTCCCTATTTCCTTACCAATACTACTCACCAAACCTATCAGAAAACCAGTGATCAGACATTTCAGGTGCCTTCGTCTTGGATGTTTGATGTGATAGCTAGGAACTTAATGAGATTTAACCTGAATTTACCATTGCAATTAACTATGCAAATCTTATCGCTAAAAGTAGGGCATAGGATGATTTCGACTTAACCTTAAACATGAAAATATTTACATCCAAATTGAGAAACATATATTTTTGGAAAGAGGATGGAATGATCTTTCCAATGAGCTATTATTTGTAAGGATTTGACAAACGATTAGAAAGTTATGCTATTTTGAAGTTCAAGAAGATTTGGCGAAAACCTAATTCCGCCGCCGATTTTCAAGTTAACCTTAGACAAAGAAATACTAACCTTCTGACAAAAAAAAATATATGATTGGAAAGAGCATGAAGAGAGATTTCCAACAAGCTATTATGTGCAGAGATATAACAAACAACGAAAGAGTTATGCTTTTCTGAATTTCAAGAAGATTTGGCAGTGCCGTCCAGTTTCTACTCGACCTTTGAGATAGAAATACTAATCTTCTGAAAAAAAATAAAATATTATTGGAAAGAGGATGAAGAGAGATTTCCAACAAGCTATTATTCGCAGGGATCCGAGGAACGATGAGTGAGTTATGCTGGTTTAAAGTTTCTGCAAATTAAGGCGGCTATAGGGAGGTATAGGGTTTTAGGCTCATACGAATTTTGTAAGTTTTCTATGAGGGATTTTTGTGGGGTTGACTTCTTATTTATAATGAATGAGTGTAGAATTATGATTATTACTTTTACTCACTTTATCAAAGTAAGATAATTTATCAGATAATTAAACTCTTAAATTATCTTCCCTATTTGTAGGGACTTAATCTCTAAGGCAACTATCTATCTTTAAGGATGATTTATAAGGCAATTACGCATCCATAAGGACCTAGATCTAAAGGAATTTAAAACAAAATTAACTACTAAACAAGCTTACAAATTTCGGCCATCACACATCCTTTCCTTCAAGAGAAAAATTGTCTTTTCACCTGTACTGGCTTCTGGACTTCTAGGACTCAAAATTCGGGGTCTTACAAGTATCCCTTGTCACGAATCGATGATTTTTTCGACTAGCTCCAATGTGTAGCCATGTTTTCCAAGATTGATCTCAGACCGAGATACCATCAGTTGCATGTTCGTGAAGCTGATATTCCGAAGACTGCATTCAGATCACGATATGGGCTCTACAAATTCCTGGTTATGCCTTTCGGTTTGACCATTGCTCCAGCAGTGTTCATGGACTTGATGAAAAAAATATTCAGAGAGTTCCTGGATAGATTTGTGATAGTCTTCATCGGCTACATTCTGATTTACTCAAAATCGGAGGAGCATGCTGACCACTTGCAGATTATGCTGAAAATTCTGAGAGATCGTCAACTATTTGCAAAGTACTCTAAATGAGAATTCTGGTTACGTTAAGTCAATTTCCTTGGTCATAATGTTTCTGCCCATTGTGTTCTAGTTGAACCAAAGAAGATTGAAGTCGTTGTTGCTTAGGAACCCTTGCGGACTATATTTGAAGTTCGCAGTTTTCTTGGCCTAGCTGGATACTATCCTCGCTTTGTGGAGAATTTCTCATTGGTAGCTGGAATTTTGACAAAACTGACACGCTAAGGAGAGCCTTTCGTGTGGACCGAAAAATGCAAGCAAAGTTTTGAAGAATTGAAGACTGGATGGATGACCGCACCTATCCTTTCTTTTCCGGTCAGCGGAAAAGAATATGTAGTTTATAGCGATGTATCTAAATCTGGCCTTAGATGTGTGTGGATGCAAGAAGGGAAAGTCGTTGTCTATGCTTCCCGAGAGTTGCATCCGCAAGAGAACAACTACCCTATACATGATTTGGAGCTTACAGCCATATTATTCACATTAAAGATATGGCGCCACTACCTGTACGGTGAGACGTGCATAATCTTCACCGACCACAAAAGCTTGAAGTATCTCCTTATGCAGAAGGCATTGAATATGAGACAACGAAGATGGGTGGAGCTGATTAAAGATTATGATTTGAGCATCGAATATCATCCCAGAAAAGCCAATGTTGTTGTTGATGCCTTAAGCCAGAAGACCCACTCTCCTTCTCCATCTATTCTAGCCTATGTGCGTGCACACTATGTTCCTATGTTGCTGGATTTGAGAGTTACGTGTGGGAATCTTGGTAGTGATTTTGCTGGTTCATTGTTGGCCTGAATTGAAGTCAAGCCTACTTTACTGGAAGAGATCCGAAATCAGCAATCCGAAGAACCAAGATTGGGTAAAATTCAGCAGCAATTATCTGATGGTGTTTATGTCGTAGTCCGAGATTTCAGAATCCGAGATGATGGTGTCCTTGATTTCAGAAATCGGATATGTGTGCCCCAAGATGTTGATGTTCGCAATCCGATTTTGTCTGAAGTGCATAGTTGGAAGTTTGCTATTCATCCTGGTAGTACCATTATGTACTGAGATTTGAAAGAAGAATTCTAGTGGCCGAATATGAAGCGTCACATTGATGAGTTCGTTGCACAATGCCTTGTATGCCACCAAGTGAAGATCGAGCATCAAAGACCCACTGGTTTACTTAAGTCACTTCCGATTCCAGAATCGAAGTGGGAGCACGTCATGATGAACTTTGTGACCGGTTTGTCTAGATCTCAGCGAGGATTCAATGCTATTTGGGTGACTGTGGATTGATTGTCGAAATCTACACATTTCCCTCTGGTTCATGTTATAGACACCCCGGAGAAATTGGTTGTTCATTATTTGGGAGAGATTGTTCGATTGCATGGAGTGCCAGTTTTCATTATTTCAGATTGTGATCCCCGTTTCACTTCACAATTTTGGGAGAAGTTTCAGAATGCATTAGGTTCGAGACTGAATTTCAGTACAACTTTTTATCCCTAAACCGATGGTAAATCTGAAAGAATGATTCAAACCTTTTCGGATATTTTGTGTATGTGTGTGATGGATCGAAATACCAGTTGGGATCGATGTCTATCTTTGGCGGAATTCGCTTACAACAACAGATTTCATGTAAGCATTGGAATGGCTCCTTATGAAGTATTATATGGGAGACGTTGCAGAACTCCAATTTGCTAGAATGAAGTAGGCAAGATGTGAGACCATGATCTTTTTTCCTAAGCAATGGTCTAATAACCTATTTATTATCACAACTAGAGTATATCACTTCCTAACTGACAAAATCTATTCATTCCATATCAATCCTTCAAGTTCTCTCACACTTCTGATTCCTTGTTTGTATCTTTGTATTTGTATGAAAGTTATTAGCTTCCTATGTACACTAACTGATGTCCCATACACACGCTTATTGCACTTATATCCATGTATCCCTTTTCATCTCGACACCATATCTTAATGCACAATTTGTAGGTGTCATTTTATATATGATTTTCTTATCCAATTATCTAACATCATGGTACACTACCAATCACCATAATTCAGAAACTCCTTTTTTAAGCCATACTCTGGAACTTACTTATTCCTTATATTGTCCATTCAATTTTGTTCCAAAGCGACTCAACAAAATTCACATAAATTTTGGCAGCACCTCTCTTGTTTTTCACTTATACCAACCTATAATTTTCATTGGTCAATCATCAATTTCATTCAATTTTACTAGTTTCAGACTAATCATAAATATCACTCTATATTATTCTTAACCATTGTACATATCATTCTCACACATTATTCGTATGCATCATTTGTTTACTTTATTCGCATGTACCACTCTATCATGTGTATGTTACACACAACATCTTAGTAATAACCCAAATCATAAATACAACAAGTAGTCATTTACTATTTTTATCCATTTTTAACTTCCATATCATCACTTCTTTTTGATATTAGGTTCGGGCTCATTAAGTATCTTAGTGATATTCTTCAATCCTCATATTTCACCCTTGTGAGACCCCGATCCTTTGTCCTAGAAGTCCAGGTACCAGTGAAGCTGAAATGAAAATTTTACCTCTGAAGAAATGGATGTGTGGTAGCCGAAAATGGCATTGACGGTTCAGTTCTCATTTTGATTTCATTTCTTCCTTGTTTCATTTCTATCACAAATGGTTTATTGTCTATTCTTAAGAGATAATTCCAGAATTAAATCGTAAATATTATCTTCTTATATCTAGCCTTAAAAGTAGGAAAATTAATCCCATTGAACCCTATAAATATAGCAGCCAGCCATACACATATTCTCATAACAAAAACACACAAACTTATCACGTGATAAACCTTCTTCCTTACCTTTGTTGTCGAAAATTTCCCTACACTAACCATAGCCAAAATTTTTAATCTTTCATTTGATTTTTAAAAATATTAGCTCATTGGAAACCTCTTTTCATCTTTCGTATTGCTATCTTGGTTTCATCATTAGAAGTTTAGTTTTTTCCTATATTAATTGCCATCACAATTCCCTAGGTATTAGTGCCGAAATTCCTTGATTCTTCCTTCAATTGGTTTTAGTTTTTGTTCCTCTATTTCATATGATTGCTTAGCACCTATTCTTGTTTTAATATTATAAATTCATCCTTTGTATCCTCTTTATATGTGAAATCGGCATACCCTACTTTTTTGCTCTATTGTTGCCGAAATTTGTCAATTGGTTTCTGATCATGTTCCTTTTAATTGTTTGAGTAATTGACCCCTAATCCTTCCTTGTTATCATGAAATCGCAACCCCTAACATACTTAAGTATGAAATCGCAATTTTCCCTGTAGCTCTAACTTGGTGCTGAAATTTGCCTGGTAAATTGGGTTGGGAAATCAGGTTGATTCTTGTTGTGTTCATGGCTACCATATCACACATCCAGAGGGGTGGTTTCAGCAGCTTCTGATCATTGTTTTTTGATAAGTTTGGTGAGTGGAATTGGTAAGGAACTAAGATGTTTATTTGGTTTTCGAATATACATGCTTATTGTGGTTTTGTCTTTGCCTTATGATTATATAGGTGATTCTAGTTCCATTCATAAAGGCAATGGATTAGCTACTTGTTCAGAGATAAGAAAGGTAGGATCTCTACCTCATTGGTTTCTCCAGAGATCCTTTTTGCTTAATTGTTGTTTCAGTTTATGTTCTTTGTGTATGCGTATGTTTTGCTTGATTGCGGATTGGTTTGAGGATCCTTAGGCTATTGTGAGTGCCTATGATAGGTAGTGAGTGCCTATTTCAGTTGTGTTAGGTGCAATTGACTTGCTGATTGTGTTGTGATGTGATTGAGGATGCCTTGTGGTGGTATTATGCCTTGTACTTGCATAAGTTTGCCTATACTTGATTGTTCAGGATACTTTTCCAGTGGCCATTCGGGGTAAGCACTGATGCTCCTAGTGAGAGAAGAGTTACTTACTTACATAAGAGTTGCATGGGTGGTAATCCCCAGCAAGAGCTCGCTGGATGCCTAGTCCTTGTGTGGCAAGATGTCTTTATCCTTGTATGGTAAGATGTTTTTATCCTTGTGTGGTTTGGATGCCCTTATCCTTGTATGGTTTGGATGCCTTGTCCTTCTGTGGCAAGATAAGTAGGCTTGCTGATTAGTTTGTTTGCTAACCATTTACCCTTTTTGCAGCTTATCCTTGGACAATGCAGGTAGAAGAGGATAGCCTTTCAATTGTTCAGATCAGATGCTGAATTACCTGCCTGTGTACTTCTATTTTCAGAAGTTTTCTTAGTCCACCCGAAAATTTTTCCTTACGACTGTATCCCTATTGTGATTGTTTGATGATTATTTTATAACTCTTTTGTAGGATAGGAGAATCTGACGTTGATTGGGAGATGTTTGTTTAGATTTGTGCAGATCTTATGATGTTGTGACCCTACTGAGATTCTTCTAATCTCACCCTGTTGTTTTTTCCTTTTTTTAGGCTTAGGTACATCTTCTGTCAGTGGTACTAGGGTGTGAGATCAAAGCTGCACAACATGACAATATTGCATCATATACACATAGATCCTTCTTTGCTGATTGCTTACGTATATATCCCTGAATATTCAATTGGATTAGACTGTTTTCTAGTTCTTTAGATCCCTCTTATTCTTGTTTATTTCTAAAATACATTTGAGGGTATCAAGCTGGATTTTGAGACACCTTTGGGACTTGTGTGTTATGGTTTTTTTAGTTAATTATAAGACTTCCGTTGATGTTTTATTCACTCTGTATGTTACCAGAGTGATTGTCCATTATTATTATGCTCCAATCTTTTAAAAAAATAAAAAGAACCTTAGTAAAACGGTTTAGGATGATAAAGCCTTGTGGGATTCAGATAGGTCCTTAGGAGGACTTATTTGGGTTTCACGGCGGTAAGGGTTCTAATAGGTTGGGTTTGGGCCCTTACAACCTTAGTCTCATATATGAGCTTGTTCATCCAGGTCTATATGATCTCTATTCTGTACCCTCTGCCGTTCATTATCAAATGCTCTTTCCTCTGGGGTAGTTTTCCTCAACGGAGATGTTACAGGATTACTCCAACATGTCGAGGCAATATGACTAGATCTACGACATCTATAGCATAACCTTTTTATTCAACCTTCTCTCTTTGACCTTGATCTTTCACTTACTCTAGAATTTTCAACTCTGATTTTCAGCCTATGTCGATAAGAACCACTATATCTAGAAATACTTTGCTGGTACATGATTTTACTAGATGAAGCTTCTTCCACTACAAGTAAAGCATATAAGGGTGTCTACCCTTGTTAACTACTTCTTGAACTTGAAGAAATCCTTTCAGTTTGTAAAGCAAATTGCACTAAAGCATGATAACTAAACTCTGAGGTCAAACCCATATAGGCTCTAATAGGCAATGTTAATCCATCCTCAAACCGTCGTTTCATAATTTCCTTCATAGTTATAACTTGGGGGAAAAAGCTAGATAATTTTTGTAACTCCACTTCATACTTGATTATCATTTTGTTGCCTTGTCTAAGCATATAAAATCCTTTCCTCTTTTGTTCTCGGTGGAAACTCAACTAATATTGTTTATGAAACTTATGCAAAAAATCCATCCAAGTAGGGTCTTCTATATACCTAGCTCATGCTGTTCTCTACCATATCTCATCATCACCCTTAAGAAGTCTAAAGGCTACCCTCAGCCTATCATCCTCAATCAATTTCATATCAGAAAGAATCTTAGATATCCTATCAATCCATCTCTTAGGTTGAGTTACATCGATAAACTTACTAGAAAAGTCAGTATATCCTATTTGTCTACCTTGTTTTATCATTTGAAAGAACTTACAGGTTATAACCAATTATTGCTCAACTTGGGCTGGGGATACTACCTTTCCTCTTCTTTGGTACTCCGCCAACATTTGTAGCATAGCCTGCCAAACTTCTGCATGTGGCGTCTCGATCAGTCCCTGTTCATATTGAAATACCTGTGTTTTGGGTGTCTCTCTTCAAGCCCTACTTCTGTCTCTTATAGCACCTTAACTTCTAATAGTCACCATTTTCACTACAAAATTGCTAGTTTTCAGTCCATATAACATAAGGCTTCGCCCGAAGATACTCTCTTTTTATCCTTGTAACACATCACATCCTATAGAATTATATACATTGTGGACTTAGTACAATATGTTTACATAATGTGTATGCATCTCAAACTCACGAGAAGACTTAAAGCAAAGTTCAAAACCAAACTTCAAGAATTTGATGTACAATATGCAATTAATATGTTCTCTTAATAACCTGGCTCCACTACCACTATAGTTGTCATGCCCCAGAATTCACCAAGACATAAAAACCATGTCGTATAGCTAATGTACAAACTTAGATTGTCATCCTAAAAATATACAATAACAATACAAGACGAGAACGAAACTTGTTTAATTTTTTTTTATATATTTTAAGTGCATAATGTGCCTCATAAGCAATCCAAAGATAAAGAAAACATGCTAGGACAAACAGACGTGTGGAAATTTTATGGAATTTACCTCTTGGGAGATATGAAAGAAAAATCTCAATTTATTTATTAACATTGTATAGGATCCCATTTTACAATACCTATAGACATGAAATGTCATATGCAACTAGTCCAAAAGTGCAAATCTGAATCCTCGATCATACCTTGTAATTTGTACTCGTTCAAAGAGTCTGCGATCTGGGGCGAAGCCAATCCTTTTGCTCAAAATCGGGATACCTATCAGACACTGGTATGGTCTGGTATGGCAACTAGAAAAGTAGATGTTTTTCTTTATAAACTCTTTTTAAATTTTGACAAGGTTATATTATATTTTAATCACGCGATTTGGTAAACATAGAACCAGAATCATGGCTATATGAATCCTTCAGATCCAATCATAACAATGCATTATCGACAAATTAAGGCAAAGAAATGCCACAAGAAATCACAACACACAATGTATAACCCCATATTCAGGGTTACACTTAAGGAATGTCATCAAACAACATAGAAATAACATCAGATTCCACACATATCTCAAATAGACAAGGCTTGCTTCCTCTAGGGGGGGGGTCTTCATGTGTCTGCTCATCAATTTCAATGCCCTCCGATAGGTTTTCTTTCCCCACCATGGAATTATCTTAAATTTCTGCCTTGGAATATGATTCCAGTCAGAGGAGATTCTTCACTGCTTTGGCCCTCTCTTTGATGATTTCTTCTTTAGAGGGTACTTACGGGGTTATCTTTAGAACCCTAGACTTGCTAATCTCTTCACTTGTAGAGACATGGAGTCTTGTAAGCAATCTCCTTATGAATGGTTGTTCGTCCTAGAAGGAGTCGGTGTAAGAAATGGTCTTGTTGTAGGAGGCAATTTGTGTTTTTTTTATTGATTGAAGGGTTTATGATGTCGATTTGGAAGAAAATGTAAACGAATTAAAAGAAAATGAAAGTAAATATCTCTTAAAGGCTTGTAGAATGCAACGTGTTGATCAAGTTGTTTTTGTTGCCTTTTATAGCCTTCGATCATACCTCTTCGCTCATGCCCGTTAGAGCCCTATGTGAGTTATGACCATTAGAGCCTTATGTGAATCATGCCCTAACTGTTTTTCTTGAAAACTGTTGTTTAGCATGCCCAATACCTTTGATCTTCATTGTTGCAACATTTACAGGGCCCTTTTCATCTTTTCCTACACCATACCTTCCTATTATTACTTTCCTCCTGCATTCTTCATCCCATGTCTTGGTTTGGGCATGGTCCATGACACATCCTCATACTTATTTAAAAATTAGTGTAAAATTTTGAGCTGCCTCCCAATTGTTTCTTTGTTTAATATCGTTGACTTGACCTATCGAATTATTATTATCCCAGGACATTGGTATTCTGTTTTGCATTAATCTCTAGTTGCGATGGAAGTTTTTCGCCAGGTGTGTCACCAATCTGGAGCTTCAAGGTTAGCTCTAGGCACGACTAATTTCGCCAGGTGTCACTCGAGGATTGGTTAGAAAATAAGAAATGGCAGAAAATAAGAAAAATAAGCAGAAAAGGACAGAAAATTTGGAAAAATTAAAATAAAAATGAAAAAAAATTCTCAAAAATTATGATAAATACTATAAATAATAAGAAATCTAATGGTATCAAAATTACATAAATCTGATGTGATTTGATGGTTTTAATAGTAATTAAGATTCAGAAAAAATAAGAAAAAATAGAATGAATATCCAGGTCGGTTTCGTGTTGATTTCCAGTAGAAACGCATTGTGTTAATGTTAAATGTGTGTAATTTTATGTGTTTATGTATCGAGGATGCGATATTAAAGATTTGATTATAAATGCATGTGTAGGTTAATACCTACAGGTAATGAACCTCGAGGAATCAGTTTAGCTACCGAAAATCAAGTGTGGGCACTTCAAATGTCGGAAAATCATGAATTGATAGACCCTTTTAGTACATTATTTACTGGCATGAGTGAAAAAGTAAGAGCATGATTAATTAAAAAAATAACGAATCAATGAACGAACATATTCTGTGTGCTATGAATTAAATTTGTGTTACGTGTTGACTCATGCTCGTTAAGGTGGGATGGGGTATATAATTTAATAAAAATAATATGAATAAACAAGATATCCTAAAATAAGGGTTGAGTATATGGAGCTACCATCATCTAACATCCCGGCATCATTAGTGAAACTGGGCTTAGAGGAGTGCATGTCCCATAAGAGTGGATCAAGTTTAGCATACGAGATAACAAGAGACGTAAGGAGCTGCATATAGAAGTGCTGCTGACGAATCCTAGTCCTATTCCTAATGCCGGAAGGACAGAGAGACATTGCCAGCCCAACCATGGTCCTGCTTGCTTGAAATATTACGTGCTGCATTATGTTATGCCTGTGACCGTGCTAATTGCTATGATGAGTATGTATATGTTTATTGTATGCCAGTATGCTTGTGTTATTGTTAAATAATTGCATGTTTTTTGCTATGCGTAATTTTTCGTCCGCTCACTTGGTAGGCTGCTACCAGATTTTTGGCATATGATTGTAGGGATAATCAAAGACGATTAAGAGCTCACTCCTAGGCATAGCAAGAAAACGATTGACGATTTAACAACCGTACTCGAGGTTATCCTAAGGAGCATTAAGTTCATAGTGTTTCCCCTAAACTGTCTGAATATGCTAAAACCAATGTAATTAGTCAAGTCCTGGATACTATTTGATAAATTCAGTATTCATTAATGACACTCGGACATCATTGTATGCTTCTCTTTTAATTTTGTTGCTCAGTATATTGATAAGTATATTTATTATTATCTTCGTTTTAAATTATACCACTAACCTTATAGGTATAGTATATGCATTTCCGTGTGTCATTACAGTGTATATAGGGGACTTACGACAATTTTCGCGCAAAATTTTTGAGGCCTGAGATATGACAACCCAGTGGTAATGTAGCATTCCTTAATCGTATTCTTGGAAACTCATACGCTTTTTATTCCTTAATGCTACGCTATCTCTTCTTTATCATTTGTGTGGGTGACAATTTTTGCGATAATGGAGCGTATTCCCCTTTCTTTGGAAACATTTTTGGTTATTGAGTAACCTTATACCGTGCGTGTTTTCTTTTCTTCCAAGAACATAAGTACTTCTATTACCTTTAACAGTTAAGGTAACTGTCGAGCATGACTATAATTTATGAGCCCATTCTTGCTCAATTTTCTAGATCGAGTATAAGACCTCAAATTTTGAGTACTAGAAGTCCAGAAGCTAGTGCATGTGAAATGACCATTTTTCCCTTGAAGAAATGGATGTTATGGCCAAAAATGGTATGGAATGTCTAGTAATTATTTCTGGTTTTGTTTTCCTTTGATTTGTTTCCTTACTGGTTCAAACTTACCTTAGGAGATAAAATTCCTAAAATTAAGGAAGGATAATTTCAGAATTTAATTTTGATAATTTTCTTATCTTAACTAGTCTTTAAACTAGGGAAATTAATCTCCTAAATATCCTATATAAAGAATAGCCGGCCACACTTGTCCACACACATTAAAAACACATAATTTTTGTCAAACATCAAACCCTACACCCTCTTGCTGCCGAAATCTCCCTTGATCTTCAAACTAGCATAACTCTCTCATCCGTCGTCGAAATTCTGCAAATAATAGCTTGTAGAAAAGCTTTTTCCATCCTCTATATAACCATCTTTGGTTGGTCATCAGAAGGTTAGTTTCTCCCTATCTAAACTCAAATCATAATTCATCGATTGTGGTGCCAAAATTGTGTGATTTTTCCTTCAATTAATTTTTTTTGTTGTTCCTTTTGTTCATATGATTTTTTGGCATCCATTCATGTTGTAAAATCATGAATTGATCATTTGAATCTTCCCTATACATGAAATCGCCATGCCCTACCCTTTTGCTCTATTGTTGCCGATTTTGATCAATTGGTTAATCTGTTGGTTTCTCATCTTGTTCCTTTTGATTGTATGTGTTATTAACACCTAATCCTTCTTTGTAAACATGAAATCGGACCCCCTAAGGCTTGTATACATGAAATCGTAATTTGACCTATTGCCTTATCCTTAGTGCCAAAATTTGTATGATTGATTATGGTGGTAATTCAAGTTAAATCTTGTTAAGTTCTTCGCTATCACATCACACATCCAAAGGGGAGGCACCTGTGGCATCTGATCACTAGTTTCTTATAGGTTTGGTGAGTGTAATTGGTAAGGAAATAGGGTATTTACTTGGTTACTGAGTATGCATGCTTAGTTTCGTTTTGTCTTTGCCTTATGGTATTATAGGTGGTTCGGATCACTTGAATAAAGGCAAAGGAATAGTTTATAGTTCAGAGACAAGAGAGGTAGGATCTATGCCTCATCGTTTTCCTCAGAGATCCTTGTTGTTTGCTTGATTGATTTCGGTGCATATACTTGTCGATGATTGTATGCGCATATGTTGGATAGTGTATGCTTGAATTTCGGATTGAGATATGATCCTCTAGCCTATACCGAACCCTTGAGATAGGTTATGTTTGCCTAATTTGCATGCGTTCTGTGCATTGAACATGCTGAATGTGTTCTCACATGATTGAAGATGCCCTGTTGTTGTATTGTGCTTTGTACATGCCTGTGTGTGCTTGTACGTGTTTGTGTGTTAGGATCCTTTTCCAGTGGCCATTTAGGGTAAGCGCTGATGCTCCTCGGGATAGGAGAGGTTCTTACTAGTATGAGAGTCGTATGGGTAGCGATCCGTAGCAAGAGCTCACTGGATGCCTAGTCCTTGTGTGGCTAGACACCTTGTCCTTCTATGGGAAGATGCCCTTATCCTTGTGTTGTTTGGATGCTTTTATCCTTGTGTGGTTTGGATGCCCTTATCCTTGTGTGGGTTGGATGCCTTCTCTTTGTGTGGCAAGATGAATAGGCTTGCTGATTAGCTTGTGTGCTAACCTTTATCCTTTGTGCAGCGAAGCCTATGACAACATAGGTGGAAGGGAATGGCCTTTTCCTATTACTGAGATGATTGATGAGTTTTTCCTTCCTGTGTACTTTGGATTTTCAGAAGTGTTTGTAGTCCACCCTCAGCCTTAGTTTCGGCCCTACACCTTTGAATTATTTGAATAGATTGCGTGATATCCCTTAAATGTGTAGGGATGATATGATGCTATTTGGGAGATATTTTTTTAAGATTTCTGTAGATCATATGATGCTATGACCCTTCTGAGATTCTTGTAAATTCATCCCACTATTTTCACCATTTTTCAGGCTTAGGTACATTCGTTGTTCATGGTACCAGTGTGTGAGATCAAGGCTGCACGGCGGAGCGATATCGCATTACATTTTCATACATGTTCCTTGATTGCTTGCGCATATAACATGAACTCTGATAAGACTATTTTCTAGTTTTACAAGTTCCTCCGTTGCTTATTGTTTCCGAATTATGTTGGAGGTTTACTTGTTGGATATTTGGATCCCTATGGAACTTGTGTGTTGTGGATTAATTGATTCAATTTAAAGACTTCCCCTGATGTTTTTATTCACTCTGTATGATACTAGAATACTTGTCCAATATCATGCTCCAATCATTATAAGTATAAAGAATAAACATGTTAAAATTGGTTCAAGGAGATAAGCCTTGTGAGATTCAGATAGGTCCTAGGTTTTTTGGGTTTCAAGGTGGTAAGGGTTTCACTTAGGAGCAATTTTGGGAATATGGGTTTGGGGTCCTTACAGGTTTGGTAGCAGAGCACGTTTTAGGAATATGATTTGTTATATGCTAACCTGTTTGTTGGTTTTGTGTTTGTAGGAAGGTACATGAGCACACACCCATTCACTTAGAGGGCTAAAAACTGAAAGTAATAAACCTGGTATGAATCATTTGAATGATGTGTTTGATTATTTAATCTACTGTGTATTTATATGTTCTTTGATACATTGCATGATTTGATGTGTTTTGCTGATTTTTGATGAGTGCTTTGCTGTGTTTCTTTGTCATTGCCGAGAATGCTGCCGAGTGTCCCTATGTGATTTCTATGTTGCCAAATGTATATATATGTATTTGCTGCTTGCTGATGTGTGCTGCCGAGTGTGACTTGCATGAATATGTGTATTGCCAAATGCATGGGATGTGGTGTTGTATTATTGCCGAGTGCTTGTGTGTGTTAATGTGATTGCCGAGTGTGCATTGCATGTATGCATATATTTTCCGAAATTGGTATGGTTATGTGCATGTGTGTTTTGTTTCCCAGCATATGTGTATCGTCCGGTACATGCCTCTCTACTAAGCACCACTTCTTTTCATAGTTTCATATTTGGGTTAAGTGTTGAGTGACATTGTGTACTTGTATATAGTATAGTAAGGTTGAACGTTACAATGGATCGACGGGGTAGAATGAACCTGAGGCACAGATTGAGCAGGGAGGGCAAGTTGAGCCCGAAAACCAACCTGAGGTGCCAACCATCGATCCTATGATGGCGAAAATTCTAAATGTGTTGCAAGGGATCATTGCGAACCAGTAGCATATAGAGGCGCAATTTCAGAATGCTTCTGCACCCGCGCTCGTGGAAGAACCCATTCCTCCACTTGAACCTGTAAAGCCGATGCAACCTAAGGAAGCCGAGAGACTTCCAGTCGTTATTATTACGAAGTTGCCAAATGAAACCCGTCAGGTCAGATGTAAACATTTCAGCGGTTCAGCAAGTGCCGCTACGGCTCGTGAATGGATGGACACCTTATGCCGTGTGTCCCTATTTTTGGGTATCTCGAATGATGACAAGGTTGCCATCGCTACTTTCCTACTCAAGGGAGAAGCCCTCGCATGGTGGACAGCCATGAGCTTGCGATTTGGAGATCGTTTGCCTATGTGGGAGGAATCTCGGTATGAGTTTGACGAGAGGCTCTATACGAGATTCCATAAAAGCGAGCAGCGACAAGCTTTCTACAAGCTTGAACAGGGCACCCGTTCGGTACTAGAATACGATAAGGCATTAAGGGAACTGTCCCAATTTTCACCAGAGGAGGATCATTCAATGTATTAGCTTTCAAGACGATTTTAGGATAGGCTGAGTACCGAGCTCAAAACCATCGTTGGTATGACACCGGTGCAAAATTTGCAAGAATTAATCATTCTCGTGACTGAAGCCGATAAGATCGTGCAAATTAGGAAGCCGTCTGTAGCAACTAGTGGCGGATCCTTTAGGTGAGACTGGAAGTTCAATTGGCGTACGAGACCCTATCCTTTAAGGTCCTATACTCCGAAAAATAATGGCAATGGAGGTAACAACAAGGAAAAATTTTCTGGTTCGAGTTCCAATGGATCTACGTGGAATTCTCAGTAACGTCGATGTTACAACTGTGGCAAGTTGGGGCATATTCAAAGGGAATGCTCAAAACCTAGGCGTATCACAGATGCACCTAGTGCGGGCCGAGGTGGGTATGCTAACCCCACCAAACCACCATCATGCGCACCAGGAAAACCACCCAACAAATCCACAAGTTAGGCACAACCAAGGACAATGAGGCTATTCACCTGACTGATGCTGAGGCTAGCCCTGATTTGGTGACAGATACTATTTCAGTCTTTTCTCAAAATGCTAAAGTGTTGTGGTGTTAGATCCCGGAGCAAATAGGTCATTTATATGTCCAAGGATAACATTTTTTTTTTTGAAATATGCCAAGGATAGCACTTAGCATGGATCGGTCTCTATCTCCCTTGTCTCCTCCTATTGTGGTTCTAACTACTTTAAGAGAGGAATTGATTTGTGATTTAGTCTACATCGGTTGTACCATACGTATGGGTCCGAATGTATTTGAGGTGGATCTGATTCCATTGGACTTCCGAGAGCTAGATGTGATCTTAGGCATGGACTGTCTGGAAAAATATCAAGCCTGAATATAGTGTTTCACCAAGCGTGTGTGGTTCACCTTTCTTGATGGTGCCGAGTACTATTTTGAAGGTGATAGGCGAGTTTTTCAAACTTGCATGATTTCCTGGCTCGATGCAAACCGTTTGATCATAAAGGGATGTATAGCATATCTCGAGCACGTGCATGATGTTTTTAAAGAATCCTTGGATCTGAATTCTGTTCCAGTAGTTCACAAATTACCGGATGTATTTCCAGAAGACATAGCCGGTTTGCCACCAACAAAGGAAGTGGAATTAGGAATTGAGTTAGTGCCCAGTATGAATCCATTTCCATTCCTCCATATCGTATGGCTCCTGCAGAAATAAAGGAACTAAAAACACCATTGGAAGTTTTTTTGGGTCATGGTTTCATCCGACCCAGTGTGTCACCATTGGGAGCACCTATCTTGTTTGTGAAAAAGAAAGATGGTTCGCTGCGATTGTGCATCGATTATCGGTAGCTGAATCGTGTCACTATGAAGAACAAGTATCCTTTTCCATACATCGACGACTTTTTTGACCAACTCCAAGGTGCAATCGTGTTTTCCAAGAATGATCTCAAATCTGGATACCATCAATTGCGAGTTTGTGATGTTGATACTCCAATGACCGCGTTCAGATCGTGTTGCTTGTTTCTTTGATTTTGGTTTGTTTGATAGTGTTATCCATACTTGCAAATTGTGGTAATTGTTTATCAATAATTTCATACTATGTAGGGTTTAGGTTTCTCTATTTCGGATTGTATTATTGTGTATTGGATTGTGCATTATATTGTGATTCGATTGACGATACCCTCTTGTGTTCCTATATACGTGTATGTGTGTATATGTGTGTATGCATATTTTGTTTAAAAACAAATAGGATCCTCTTATTGCTGGCCATACAAGGTAAGTGTTGTTGCTTCTGAGGTATAAGAGAGGCGCTTACCAAATCGGGAGTTGTATGGTGCTTGTGTTTCCCAAAAAGAGCTTGCTGGATGCCACGTATCTCATGTTTGATGAGATGCCCCGTATATCGTGTTTGTTGGGATGCTCTATATCTCCTGTTTGGCAGGATGCCCTGTATCTTGTGTTTCTTTTGCAGCACAATCATGGACAATGCAGGCGGTAGGGGATTGATTTTGATATTCGTAAATCGTATAATATATTGAGCTTTTTGTGTGCTTCTTGTTCCCGTCTTGTAATGGTTACCTACGAAGTGTTTTGAGTCCTCCTCGTTATTTTGATAAACTCGATCCCTATGTTGCTATGTTTACATATTGGTTTGTTGTTTCGTTATGGGCCTATACAGTATATATTTATGCAATTTATATAAGTTATTCAGGAGATGTTTGTATAAGTTTCCTCAGAGAGCTTATGATGTTTCGACCCTACTAGGACTCTTGTAATCTCATTCTATTGTTTTCCTCTTCTTCTTTTTTCAGGCATAGGTTTGTGTTTTGCTAGCGGTATCGTGGTGTGAGATTAATGCTGCATGACGGGATGATTGAATAGCACATTTCTATTTCATTTTCTGGTTTTCCATTTCCTGTTCTTATTTTTTGCATATTTTGATGAACAAATGCTTGCATTATTGAGTTTCCTCTTGGGACTTGTGTGTTATGTTTCTACTGGTTTCACATTTACTTGATTGAAAGTCTTCCGCTGATGTTTCTCTTATGTCCGTTTTGTGCCAGAACTTTACTTAACGAAATCGCATGCTCCAGTTTTAAAACCAACTTGATTAACTAATGAATTTAATCGTATTCGTATAACTAATTGTTTAGATCCTTGTGGGATTCAAATTGGACCTTGCAAGGACTTATTCGGATTTCATGGTGGTAAGAACCTAGTAGGTTGGGTTCGGATCCTTACAAGGGTTGTATCGGAACATGGTTGTGTGTTTTGCATGTTTATGTGTTTCTGGTATATGCTTCTGCTTTTTATGAGCATGTATATGAATGGATAAATGTATGGTTCTATTGTGCATATAGCTGAACATGTGTTAGTTGTACTGTGATTATAATCAAGTAATTTTGTTCCATTTTGTTGTACCGTGGTATTGCATGATTTGCTGTGTTTTCTGCACTTGAATGTTTTATATGGGTATGAGTGTTCTGTTTTCTGTATGAGTGTTTCATGCATGTACGCATATCGTCCGGTGTATGTCCCTCTACTAGGTACCATTTTCTTTTACTGGTTATACATTTATGTTTATGTATTAGAGAATAGGTTGAGCACATTGAGCCGATTGAGCAAGTCAAGGAAAATGATCAAGTTGGACAAGTTGAGCCCGAGATTCAAGTCAAGCAGCCAGGCTATCAGGCCGTACCAGTTCAAGAAGAGAATCGAGCTGCACTAGTTGCCCCAGCCACACCACCCGTGTTAGTCCAGATTTTGGCTGTGATGCAAGCTACATTGCCTAGTATAGCTGAGCACCAGCAACGTATTGAGGTACCAGTCCGACATGTGCCTGCACCATCTGTGAGACCCCGATCCTTCCTAGTTTAGATTTCCAGGAAGTCCAGGAGTCGATGTAGTTGAAATGACTATTTTACCCGTGAAGAAATGAATGTGTGATGGCCTAAAATGGTTACTGCTAGATATTTCCTATTTTAATTCTAGTATTTTTATATTAATTATCCTTAGTTTTATCCCTTATTATCTAAGGTATTAGATAATTCTTCCTTTTAAATAGAATATATCTTTTAATAGAATTATCCTTTTACATAGAATTATTCTTTAATTATCCTTTTAAGCTTAAAAGTAGGGAATTATCTCTTAGCAGAACCTCCTTAGACACCTATAAAAGAGTAGCCAATCTATCCCACCTAAACATATCAAAATCTAACTAGAAATTTCGTAATTCATTCTCGTCCTCTCAAATTCTGATTTTTGCCGAAACCCCAGTCGAAACTCCTTGATCTTCATCTTGACATAACTCTCTCATCCTTTATCAGATTTCTTCAAATAATAGCTTGTAGGAAATCTCTTTCTGTCCTCTTTCCAACCATTTTAATTTTTTATTTGGAGGTTAGCTTTTCTTTATTAAAAATTAAATCGTATTTTGGCGGAATTGCTAAAATCTACTTGAACTTTAAAATAGCATAACTCTCTCACCCTTTGTCGAATTCTTGTGGATAATAGCTTGTTGTAAAGATCTGTTCATCCTTTTTCCAACCATCTTGTATTTTTCATATGGAGGTTAGTTTTTCTTTGTCATAATTTAGTTCATATTTAGACAGGATTAGGTTTCAAGATTGTGTGATTCTGCCTTCAATTGATTTCCGTTACTATTCTTCTTGTTCGTATGATTGTTTAGCATCCATTCATGATGTAACATCATGAATGAATCCTTTGAATCTTCCCTATTCATGAAATCATTATGCCCTACCTTTGCCATATTGATGTCTATCTTGATCAATTCATTAACCTATTGGATTCTGATCTTGTTTCTTTTGATTGTACATGTCATAAACATCTATTCCTTTCATAATTTCATGAAATAACAACCCCTAACCTCTCTAAATTTGAAATCGCAAGTTTCCCTATAAACTTTAAGGTGTTGCTGAAATTTTTATATTGAATTTGGATGAATAATCAAGTTGATTCTTATTGAGTTTTTGGCCATCACATCACACATTCAAGGCAATATAATGCTGCTTCCGGATCGCTGGATTTTGGTAGGTTAATTGGTAAAGATTCCCAATGCCTTTAGTTTTTAATTAAGTAGTCTTGTGGCTTAGTATTGTGTGGTCTTTGCCTTGTGATTGTTTAAGAGATTCTAATCTTCTTGGAAAGGAAGAAGGATTGTATCTGATTCAGACATGTGAGAGGTAGGATCTGTGCCTCATCGGTTCCTTAGATTACCTTATTTTTTGATTGTTTGATTGATTGATTGTTTGAATATGATGGAATTCGATTGCCTATCTTGGTTATATGCTTGCAAAAATTAGATGAGTATATATATGGCTTTGGTACGCTTACTGATTTGTGATTGTATTGTGATTTGATTGGGGATCCTTTGTTGTGATTTGTGTATGCGTGTACTGTGTGCGTATGCGTGTATATGTCTTTTTTGTACTTTGTTTGAAGGATCCTTTTGCCGCTGGCCATGCGAGGTAATTATTGTTACTCCTAGGGAGGGGGGACATGCTTACCGAACCAGGAGGTTTGTGGGTGTTTATTCCCAGCAAGAGCTCGCTGGATACCTTGTAGGCCGATTCAAGTCCGGACGTCAGGAAGCCTTGTAGGCCAGTTCGAGTCTTGACGTTAAGATGCCCTATAGGCCAGTTCAAGTCTGGATGTTAGGATGCCCTGTTTGAGAGTGACAGGATGACTTGTTTGCGCTGCTACAAGAGTGCTCCTAGGCCAATTCGAGTCTGGATGTCAGAGACAACTAAAAGGCTTGTTATAATATTGATTGTCTAACCGTTTTACCATTTTTTCTGCATAGCCTTGGATAATATGGGCAGATGGGGACAAACCTTGGTTTTGAAAATCAGATTATGTATAGGTTTCCTGTATGCTTCTGAATAAGAAATGTTTTCAGTCTTTCCCCTTGTTTTCTACCAAATTTGGCCTACCCTCATATTGTGTATGCTTGTGATGATTTCAGCCCCTAATATATGTGTTTGATGCTTGCGGTTTTAATTTGATATCTTAACTAGTTTTAGGTATTGCTCTTTTGGTTATTGGGAGATGTTTGAATGGGAATCCCTAGGACAGATGATGTTGTGACCCTACTAAGATTCTCATAATCTCATCCCTTCTTCTCTGCCCTTATGCAGGCTTAGGTGTGTGCTTTGTTGTTGGTACCAAAGGTGTGAGATCAAGGCTGCATGGCTGGATGAATTTGTACTTCATTTTCACCACTTTCCTATTGAATGTGCATGTCATATCTTTGAACTTGTGTGGTTTTGCATTCTGGCTTTTCAATCCCTCTTCTTCTTTCTTGTTGCTTCCAAAATATGCATAATACTATTGGTTGATGTTTTGAAATTCCTATGAGACTTTTGTGTTATGTTTTCATTTTTTTCAGTGTTAATATAAGTCTTCCGCTGATGTTTTCTTTCACTCCGTATAAGCCAGAAATTCATTAATGTATAAACATGCTCCAACCTTTAAATAGTATATAAATCAGCCAATAAAATTTACAATTAGGTGACTTGAGCCGTGTGGCATTCAAATAGGACCTTGCGATGGCTTATTTGGGTTTCACGGTGGTAAGGGTCCTAATAGGTTGGGTTTGGATCCTTACACCATCTGGACCAGACCCTATTCCACCCCTTGCCTCAATTTAGCCAACAATTCCGAAAGAGCCTGAGAGACTTCCTGTTTTAGTTACCAAGTTGCTGAAAGAAGCTCGTCAGTTAGGTTGCAAAGATTTTTCAGTGGTTCAGTAGCTGCCGCAGCAGCTGGAGAGTGGATTGATACTTTATGTCGTGCTTCCTAGTTCTTATGTATTACCAATGATGATAAAGTTTCCATCACCATGTTCTTGCTTGAGGGAAAGGCCCTTGCATGGTGGACTTCTGTTAGTTTGAGATTGAGAGGCCATTTGCCGACTTGGGACGAGTTCAACATCGAGTTGTTACCCGGTACGAGTCCTATTTCTATTCCACCTTATCGTATGGTTCCAGTAGTGATGAAAGAATTGAAGAAGCAATTAGATGACTTGTTGGATCGTGGTTTCATTCGGTTTAGTGTGTCGCCTTGGGGAGCACTCGTTTATTTTATAAAGAAGAAAGACGGTTCATTGCGGTTGTGTATATTACCAACAGCTAAACCGTGTGATAGTGAAGAACAAGTACCCCTTGCCACACATAGACGACTTGTTTGACCAGCTACAAGGAGCGGTCGTGTTCTCTAAAACTGATCTAAGGTCCAGATACCATCAGTTACGTACTCGTGAGGCGAACATACCAAAGACAGCTTTCAGATTGCGCACGTGGCCACTACGAGTTCCTTGTTATGCCATTCGTATTGACAAATGCACCAGTCATGTTCATGGACTTGATGAACAGGGTATTCCATGTGTTCCTGGACAGATTCGTGATAGTCTTCATCGATGATATTCTGATTTATACAAAGACAAAAAAGGAGCATACCGAGCACTTGCGGATTGTGTTACAATTTTTGAGAGACCGGCAGCTGTATGAAAAGTACTCAAAGTGTGAGTTCTGGTTACGTGAGGTTGGTTTCCTTGGCCACATTGTTTCTGCCCTTTGTGTTCTTGTTGATGCTAAGAAGATTGAACCTGCTGTTTCGTGGGAACCCCCACAAAGTGTGACTGAAGTTCGCAGCTTCCTTGATCTAGCCGGATATTACAATCACTTTGTAGAGAATTTTTCATCGCTAGCAGGTCCTTTGACACGATTGACATGAAAAGGTGAACTATTTATGTGGTCCGAAAAAATGTAAGCAAAGTTTTGAGGAGCTGAAGACCAGCTTGGTTTCCTCACCTATCCTTACATTGGTGGTTAGTGGCAAAGAGTAAGTGGTGTATAGCGATGTATCAAAATTTGGCCTTGGATGCGGGTTGATGCAAGATGGGAAATTTGTTGCCTAGGCTTCTCGACAGTTACGTCCGAGTTCGAGATGATGGAGCCCTTGTCTTCCGAGATTGTGTGTTCGTGACACAAGATGTTGATGTGCACAACCTAATTCTGTCCGAGGCGTACAGTTCAAAGTTTGATATTCATCCCAAAAGTACCAAGATGTATCGAGACTAGAAAAAACAGTTTTCGTGGCCAGGTATGAAACGCCACATTGTGGAATTTGTAGACCAATGTCTAGTATGTCAGTAGGTAAAAATCGAACAGCAAAAACCCACAGGTTTGCTACGGTCCCTTCTGATCCCAGAATGGAAGTGGGAGCACATTACCATGGATTTTGTGGTTGATTTACCTAGATCTCAATGAGGTACCATGCTATTTGGGTGATTATGGACAGATTGACAAAGTCCACACACTTTCTACCGATCTGAGTTACAGATACCCCTGAGAGGTTGGCTACACGATACTTAGATGAGATTGTACATTTACATAGTGTTCCTATGTCCATTGTTTCAGACCGAGACCCTCGTTTAACTTCATGTTTTTGGGAGAAATTCTAAAGTGCCTTAGGTTCGAGATTGAATTTCAGTACCACTTTTCATCTACAAACCGATGGATAGTCCGAGAGAACAATTCATGTTGTGTGTGTGTGTGTTTGATAGATAGACCAGTTGGGACATGTCTTCCTTTACCAGTGTTTTTTTATAACAATAGTTTCTATGTAAGCATCTAAATGGCCCCTTACGAAGCCTTGAATGGTAGACATTGCAGAACCCCAATTTACTGGAATGAAGTATGCGAGAGATGCCTAGACAATCCAAATTTGGTAGAGCAAGCAACCGAGAAATTGAATATGATTGAAGACGGCACAAGATAGACAAAAAAACTATGCACATAACTGAAGAAGAGAGCTTGAATTCGCAGTAGGTGAAAAATTATTTCTGAAACTTTCTCTATGGAAAAGTGTCTTTTGTTTTCAGTAGCGAGGCAAGTTAGCACCCCGTTAGATTGGTCTGTATGATATTACTAAAAGAGTTGATCCTGTTGCATATCGTCATACATTGCATATCAGTGTTGCGAAAGTATGTCCGAGACCCAGCTCACTTTCTTGAAGGTCCTCCCATCGAAGTTCCTGAAGACCTATCCTATCCTGTACATCTAGTTGTTATCCTATATCAAACCGTCCTTCAGCTTCATAGTCATAATGTTCCTACGGTTCATGTTGTTTGGCATAGTGGCCAAGTTGACGAGCAATCTCTGGAGAACGACGAGTCGATGCGGACTAGATGCACTCACCTATTTCCTTAGCCTTGTGCATAAATTTTGAGGACAAAATTTTTGTAAGGTGGGAAGGATGTGAGACCCTGTTCCTCGGTAGGGTTAGATGTCCTAGAAGTCCATGTGTTAGAAATGGCACTTAGGGACCGGTACAACGGAAATGACCACTTTTCCCTTGACGATCCGAGTCTGTGATGGCCCTAAGGTTTATGTCCAAAATTTTCCTAAGTATTATTCAGCTATCTTATGTTAATTCTCCTTAGTCTAGTTTGCAAAAAAATAGCCTAGATAATTCTTTTTTTAAAAAAACTATTATCCTAAGTATTGTGGAACTATCTTTTAAGCCTAATTATCTTTTAAGCTTAATTATCTTTTAAGCCTAAAAAATAGTACAGTCTAACCTCCTTAAACACCTATATATACCTAGGCCAGCCACCCTAATTCCCCACACTACTATTCTCTCTTTTGTTTCTTCATACCTAAGCAAACACAAACCTTATTTCCCTTGCTTCCTTTATGGTTGAAACCAATATATTTGCTACCGAAAATTTCTGAAAAACACCTCCTTCCTTATCAGATCAATGCATGTGATGGCCCATGGGATTCCTGTCTTCGAGCTGCATCTTTCTTGCTTAAATTCGCAATCCAAAGTTAGTTCTATTTGATATTATTGTAGTCAAGTTCCCTTTCCCCTTTTATGATCGAATTTTGATCATTCTCTTCAAATGTTTCTGAATCTTGTTCCTTTTGTTTGTATGCACATCTGATACCTATTCCCATTATGTTTTCACAAAATCGAACCCTCTCCTTTAGTCTTCGTGAAAATCATGTAATGCCTTTTATTCCTTAGTATTGCCGAATTGTACCACCTTTAAGGGATTGTATAATCAGGTTGAAATTTGTTGGATTCCTAGACATCATATCACACATTCAGAGGGAGGTTATTGCTACATCAGATCGTTGGTTTTGGTAGTTTTTGGTAGGTTTTGGTGGGAGAGTTTGGTGAGGATCGTTGGTTTCCCTTCGTTTTTCTGTTTTCGTATTGCATGCTCAGTTATTGTGTTGTGTTTGCTATATAAATTGTTTAGATGCTTTTGATCCTTGTGACAAAAGCAAAGGAGTAGCTTCTTGTTTATCTGCCTGAGAGGTAGGATCTATACCTCATCAGTTTCTCCAGAAATCGACTTGCTTATTTCTTTGATTTTGGTTTGTTTGATAGTGTTATGCATGCTTGCGGATTGTGGTAATTGTTCATTAGTAATTTCAGATTATATACATTTTAGGTAGCCCTATTTTGGATTGAATTATTGTGTATTGGATTGTGCATTATGTTGTGATTCAATTGAGAATACACCGTTGTGTTCCTATATGCATGTATGTGTGTATATGTTTGTATGCGTGTCTTGTTTGAAAATAGATAAGATCCTCTTATCACTGGCCATAAGAGGTAAATGTTGTTGCTCTTGAGGTAGAGGAGAGGTGCTTACCAAACCAGGAATTGTATGGTGATTATGCTTCCAAGCAAGAGTTCGTTGGATCCCCAGAATCTTGTACTTGGAAGGATGTCGTGTACCTCGTGTTTGGCAGGATACCCTATATATAGTGTTTGGTGGGATCCTCTATATCTCGCGTTTGACGGGATGCTCTGTATCTCGTGTTTGGCAGGATTCACTGTATCTCGTGTTTGGCAGGATGCCCCATATCTCATGATTGGTGGGATGTAAAAAGACTTTCTGTATGTTTGTTTGTTAACTATTTTCTTTTGCAGTACAGTCTTGGACAGCGCAGGTGGTAGGGGATTGGTTTTGTTAATTGTAAATCATATAATATGTTGAGCTGCCTGTGTGCTTCTGGTTTCCGTCTTGTGATGGTTGCCTATGAAGTGTTTTGAGTCCTCCCCGTTATTTTGATAAACTCGGCCCCTATGTTGTTGTGTTTACATGTATGTTTGTTGTTTCATTATGGGCCTATACAGTATATATTTATGCAATTTATATAAGTTATTCAGGACAATTTTGTTTATGTTTTTGCAGAGCTTATGATGTTGCGACCCTACTGGGATTCTTGTAATCTCATTCCGTTGTTTTTTACTCTTTTTTAGAGGCTTAGGTTCATGTTTCGCTGGCGATATCGAGGTGTGAGATTAGGGCTGCACGGCAGGACAATTGCATAGCACGTTTCTATTTTGTTTTCTGGGTTTTCATTTCCAATTCTTGTTTTCACATGTTGCCATGAACAGATGCTTGCATTATTGGGTTTTCCCTTGGGACTTGTGTGCTATGTTTCCACTAGGTTCTTGTTTACTTGATTGAAAGTATTCCTCTGATGTTTCCTTTAACTCTGTTGTTTGCCAGAACTTTACTTAATGAAATCACATGCTGCAACTTTAAAACCAAGTTGATTAACTAAGTAATTTAATCTTATTCATATAACTGATTGTTTAGAGCCTTATGGAATTCAAATAGGACCTTGCGAGGGTTTATTCGGGTTTCATGGCAGTAAGGAACTGGTAGGTTAGGTTCGGGTTCTTACATTCCCGGTGATGAGGAGTTGAGATAGTTGATTTTGACAGAGGCACACAGCTCGACATTTTTTATTCATCTCGGTAGTACCAAGATGTACCGAGACTTGCGATAATAGTATTAGTGGTCCAAGATGAAGAGGCACATTTTAAAGTTCGTCCCTAACTGTTTGGTGTGTCAGCCGGTCAAAGCAGAGCATGAGAGACTCACAGGACTACTTTAGTCATTACCCATTCCGGAGTAGAAATGGGAACATGTGATGATGGACTTTGGGGTTAGATTGCCGAGATCTTAGTGAGGATATAACGCGGTATGGGTGATGGTGGACAGACTGACCAAGTCTATACACTTCCTCCCCCTCAGAGTGATAGACAAACTAGATAGCTTGGCATCGAGATATATCGATGAGATTTTGGGACTACACGAAGTTCCGGTGTCTACCGTCTCAGATCGAGATCCGAGATTCACATCAATATTTTGGGGGAAGCTTCATAGTGCGTTGGGTACCAGATTTAATTTCAGCATAGCTTTTCTTCCTCAAACAGATGGACTGTCAGAGAGGACGATTCAGATATTGGAGGACATGCTCCGTGCTTGTGCCTTGGACCAACAGACTACTTGGGATCGATGACTCAGATTTCTGTTATGTTATGAGATGCGTGCCTTGGGTACATTTGTGGATCCTATGAGCTTATGTATATGGTCTCAGTGTATTGCATGTTTGGGGCCATGTGGCTTGTTGTATGTAATTTAAGACTTTCGCTTTATGTGTTTGCGTATTCCATTGCTTATTTTGTGTTGGGTGTATACTGTGACGTGCCATGCTCCTTTCAAAAGGAAAAAAGTATTTAAATTTTTATGGATTTTTGGGATTTCGGTTTTGAAAAGTTAACGTGAGCCTTGTGTGGTTTTGATTGATCTACGTATTGGGTCGATCAAGACTACATGGCAATGAGGGTCCCATTTACCGAGAGTGGGTCCTCACAGGCTATGTTGATAAATTGGTTTCTCTCTCATGAGCCTCTTGGTGATTACTAAACGATGGAAAACTTCGTTGTATGTATTTAACGTATGCTATTGTGCATGTAGACTAATGAGGAGGAAGATAACCAATTTATATATCTACTATTTTAATCTAGTCCATACAAGTCCCGGGAATAGGATTAAGATACGTCAATGGTACTTCTTGCGACACCTCATGTCTTTTCTATCTTTATCTCATTATGATGATTTGGTATGTCCCAATGGGATATGGATAATACTTGGCCCTGACCACTGACAATGTCAGGGTGATCGGTGATGGTAGCTCCACCTACGGTCCCCATGTTAGGAATTCCTATCATACATTCAGTTGGCACAATTATATAATCCTGGTCCCTCCTTATGACTCCCCATGTTACAAAGCGACGAAAAATTTCGTTATATACATTTAACGTATGCTATTTTGCATGTAGACTAATAAGGAGAAAGATAACTTATTTGTATATCTACTATTTTAATCTAGTCCGTATAAGTCCTGGGAATAGGACATAGATACGTCAATGGTACTTCTTACGACTCCTCATGCCTTTCTATCATTATCTCATTATGATGATTTGGTATTTCCCAATGGGACATGCATAATACTTGGCCCAAATCACTTACTGTGGCGGGTTGATAGGTGATGGTAGCTCCACCTACGGTCCCCATGTTAGGAATTCCTATGATACATTCAGTTGGCACAATTATATAATCTCGGTCCCTCCTTATGACTCCCCATGTTACAAAGCGACGAAAAATTTCGTTATATACATTTAACGTATGCTATTGTGCATGTAGACTAATAAGGAGGAAGATAACCAATTTATATATCCACTATTTTAATCTAGTCCGTATAAGTCCTGGGAATAGGACATAGATACGTCAATGGTACTTCTTACGACTCCTCATGCCTTTCTATCATTATCTCATTATGATGATTTGGTATTTCCCAATGGGACATGCATAATACTTGGCCCAAATCACTTACTATGGCGGGTTGATAGGTGATGGTAGCTCCACCTACGGTCCCCATGTTAGGAATTCCTATGATACATTCAGTTGGCACAATTATATAATCTCGGTCCTTCCTTATGACTCCCCATGTTACAAAGCGACGAAAAATTTCGTTATATACATTTAACGTATGCTATTTTGCATGTAGACTAATAAGGAGAAAGATAACTTATTTGTATATCTACTATTTTAATCTAGTCCGTATAAGTCCTGGGAATAGGACATAGATACGTCAATGGTACTTCTTACGACTCCTCATGCCTTTCTATCGTTATCTCATTATGATGATTTGGTATTTCCCAATGGGACATGCATAATACTTGGCCCAAATCACTTACTATGGCTGGTTGATAGGTGATGGTAGCTCCACCTACGGTCCCCATGTTAGGAATTCCTATGATACATTCAGTTGGCACAATTATATAATCTCGGTCCCTCCTTATGACTCCCCATGTTACAAAGCGACGAAAAATTTCGTTATATACATTTAACGTATGCTATTTTGCATGTAGACTAATGAGGAGAAAGATAACTTATTTGTATATCTACTATTTTAATCTAGTCCGTATAAGTCCTGGGAATAGGACATAGATACGTCAATGGTACTTCTTACGACTCCTCATGCCTTTCTATCGTTATCTCATTATGATGATTTGGTATTTCCCAATGGGACATGCATAATACTTGGCCCAAATCACTTACTATGGCGGGTTGATAGGTGATGGTAGCTCCACCTACGGTCCCCATGTTAGGAATTCCTATGATACATTCAGTTGGCACAATTATATAATCTCGGTCCCTCCTTATGACTCCCTCGGTAATTCTATACCTCACTACCACACTCAGAGAGATCTTGGGAGCCGTATAGGTCACCCTATGCTGCTGCAATGCATGAATCATTTAATGAGTCCGGATGCAACTCGATGTTATTACACTTCAATGTCATATTTCGCCATTCCATACCAAGCATAGCGTTTCATTCATGTGACATATCATATTATCAAATGATTCACATGCGTTTCAACACACATAAGATATCATGCTATGATTTCGTTATTATTTCTTTTATTAAACACATTCATATAGTCATGCCAGCAATTCCAGAAATTAAGTAAAATAGTTCAGCCACTCACGGATTTTCAAAGTTAGAATAGCCCACACTTGTTTCGTGGACCGATTCCTCGAGATCCTGCATCAGTAGGTATCCACCTACATATAATGATATCCAATTTTTATTAAATCAATCTAGAGAGTTATAAATATATAAAATCACACTTCCAAACCCTCTACTTGACGAATTATGATCCAAGACCAAACCTGAAATCAATCCGGGAAATTTCCTATCTTTCCTATTGTTCCGAAATTTGTATCATTGAACTGATAAACCAAATCAACTCCAAATCCTACAAATTTGGTAACATTGGACTTCTAATTCAATCTAATATTTTTAATTAGTTTTTTTTTTTTAATTTCTGATATTTTTCCCTATTTTTCTACTATTTTTGTCTATTTTTCTATTTTTCTGTAATTAAATGAATTCTGGCTAATGAGAGCATACCATATGGCACAACCAAACGATGCAACGCCTACCTCTGAACTTTCCCGAGGCTGACACATGCCCTTTCCTGGGTGTGCTATGCCTCATCCAAAGAGCCTACATACTCCAATCTGTAAACGACCCATCATTCATACTTTCGAACGACCAGTCATTCACGAACCTATCAAATGGCATGTCATATCTCGACTGGAGTAGATAATCCGTCCTTCAACTGGGTCATCTTCGACCTCTAGCCGAGCTCCCCTAAACTTGAAAACCCTAATTTTTTGATCCCTTATCCTCCCTAGTACAAAACAACACTCTCCAAAGGCTCTACAAACACGTAGATCATCATACTCCAAACTTAACCCATCTAAAAATTTATGATTTCCATCAATTAAAACAACCAATCGAGCACACATAATATCCGGATTTTTGGAGAAAAAACTCACTTAAATTCAGCCGTGGGAAAGCCAGAATTGCCAAGAAAATGGCTGGAAATAGTTCGTGGGCACGAGAGATATCTTTAAAGCGTTTTCCATCATTTTTTTTTATTCTTTATAAGACAAAAAGCGTAAGAACTTAAAAATAAAAACTCTTTTAACTTTATAAAAGTTTCATCATAAGGTTCACATAATTCGTAATCAAATAATTAAATAATTAGGGATTAATTACTTATTCATAACCTATTACTTCGTCACCACATCGTGAGTCTTAATTTTCAATTGCATAAGCTTAAAGTAACTAATAAACAAGTGATCTAGGATTTGGAATAAATAAAATATCATCACATTATATATAAATAAATGAAAGAAGAACGGCTATGTTTGATAAATTGGTTTCTCCATTATGAGCCTCTTGGCGACAAGAAAGCGATGGAAAACTTCGTTGTATGCATTTAGCGTATGCTATTGTACGTGTAGACTAATGAGAAGAAAGATGAGAAAGATGACCAATTTTTATATCTACTATTTTAATCTAATCTAGTATGTTTGTCAAATAACAAATTAATAGTATAAAAAGTGATATGCCATTTTTGTTTGGAATATTCGGAGATGGATGAGATTGTATCACTTGGGTCTTGTTGTGAGGCACCGGGCAATTACTTGTAGCTGTCCCCACTAGGAAACTAGGAAATTAGCAAATTAATGAAGATGGTGGAATTTTGGCACTGGTATAACAGAAGGCAAAATTGACTAGAAAATGACAAAGTTTGAGCTCACAAGGAATACACGTGCATGGATATAAGAGTGGGAAAAAAAGTTGAACATTAGTTTATTGTTTAGTCCGCCGGAGTGCTGATTGATGGGTGTGATGTTCAAAGTTTGGGTCCTTTAAAAAAATGGATCCAATATTATTAATGCACATCCCTATACAGTACTTCAATTTCTGTAACTGAAACACATGCGCCCGCTGTCTTCCCTTGACCTCTGCCTCTGCAAAATACATTTCTCAGCGAGCTGTTGTTTTGAGGATGAGCTTTTTGACTAGATTGGATTGCACTTTACTTATAATATTGTTTCTTCGAAAGCTTGACTTCGTGGAAGAGACCAACCTCAACTGGACAGTCAATCTCCATAGCCCAATATGCTCGCCTACAAAGAGTTTAAATATAGACCCCTTGCTGCCAATCCCTCCAGCAAAAACCCAAGTCTTTCATTTCTCTCCTGGGTGCTCGGGTGGATCATAAAAGCTAGTTTTGCGTTTTAGCAGCTCCTTCGCCTTAAGAAAAGCGCAATGGGAGACAGCGACCTATTTACAGTACCCACCTCAAACTCAGATGAAAAGAAAAGCTACCCCAAGAGGGTGCCAAGTGATAAGCCTCCATTCACGCTTGCCACACTCAAGAAAGCCATTCCTGCCCATTGCTTCCAGAGATCCCTTCTCCGCGCCTCCTCTTATCTTGTCTACGATCTTTGTGTCTGCTATTCTCTCTTTTACATAGCCAAAACTTACATTCCCATCCTCCCTTCCCCGCTCAACTACGTAGCATGGCCCCTCTATTGGTTTATCCAGGGAGCCTTTATGACTGGTCTTTGGGTCATTGGTCATGAATGTGGTCACCGTGCCTTCAGCGATTATCAGTTGATTGATAACATCGTGGGCCTTATCGTTCACTCGGCGCTTATGACCCCCTTCTTTTCATGGAAATATAGCCACCGCAGGCATCATGCCAACACTGGTTCCTTGGTCCATGACGAGGTATACCTTCCAAGACTTAAGAGCGCAATTCCATGGTACTCCAAGCACCTCGACAACCCTGTGGGTAGAGTTTTACGCGTTGTCACCATGCTTTTGGTAGCCTTCCCTTTGTATCTTCTTTTCAATGCCTCCAGCCAAGACCATGGTCGCTTCGCCAATCATTTTGATCCCTACAGTCCTATATTCACCGATCGCGAAAGGCTTCAAGTTGTCATCTCTAATCTCGGCCTTCTTGCCTCTACATCTGTCTTTTATACTGTCGCCAAGGCACATGGATTTGCTTTGTTGTTCTGCACCTACCTTGCACCCGTACTTGTTGTCAATGCTTTCTTCATCGTCATCACCTACCTCCACCACACTAATCCAACTCTCCCACACTATGACAATTCTGAGTGGGAATGGTTTAGAGGTGCTCTCTCCACAATTGATTTAGACTTTGGGTGGCTCAATCCGGTTTTACACCATGTTACAAATACCCACATCTGTCACCATCTCATCTCCACAATCCCACATTATCATGCTCTTGAGGCCACTGAAGCAATCAAGCCAATTTTGGGTGACTATTACCAAATTGATTCTACTCCAATCTACAAGCAATTGTACAGGGCAGCAAAAGAGTGTATATACGCCCAACCAGATGAGGATGCCAAGAACCAAGGTGTTTACTGGTATAGAAAGAAAATTTGAAGCTACACTGCTGACCAGCACTTTTTTTCAAAGCCATAAATCTGCCATTATTGAGAATAAGCTCAGACTTCTCAGTTATGCAAATTGTTTGATTGATTCCTCCATGTAATGTAGTGACAATATTAATGAAACTTGAATTTCGTTTTTCAGTATGCCTAGTCTTTTCTGTTGACAATATTAGTTGCTCAACAAATTCTACCCTTGCCAAAAGGATTTGGTAGCTCACAAAACAAACACAGATTCGACTCGAAAAGTTAACACAAGAGGCACGAACAAGACTTGCAAATATACAGATATTCGACAGAGTTTGGTCACAATGAACAAGTAATCTTGCAAAATTGTTGATCACGTCTGAAGGAGTAATCGACAATGACACTACAAAAGATAAACAAAAAAAATATGTTTGTAGTTTTCTAAAATATATATATTAAAAGGACTTTGATACAATTGATATTTAACACTTTCGTCAATGTTTATCCATACAAGCCATGATTTGAAAAAGACCCACGGATTCAAAATGCACCTATTTTAATGGTTAGGCATTATCGATAATCATGGGGACTTCCATAGCCACCCAAGACTTTGTGGCATCCGTGCTCCCTAAAATGTTCAATCAATTTCACCTCAACGAAAACGTTACACATGCTTTATGTGAGATCGGGAATTTTTAGTTGTCGTGTCTTTTGATGCGAGTTGACTATATGACATAGTGTGAGGACCCGCTCTCTGTAAATGAGACTTTCACCGTCGTGTAGTCCGGATCTACCCAACGCGTGGATCAATCAAAATAACACAAGGCTCGTGTTAACTTATAAAATCTAAATTCCCAAAACACATATCTATTTGAATTTTTTCTTTTAAAAGGAGCATGGCATGTCACATAATACACCTAGCATAAAATCATTAATGAAATACTCATAAACATGCAGCGGAAATCACAAGCAATAGGCCACATGACCCAAAACATGTAACACACTAAGACATGACAACCGTTATTCTGTTGGCGACATGTCATATGAGATGGCCTAGGATGATACATTGTCTAGGATAGTCTTCAACCTTTGGTTCGACTGAACCAGAGGTGTTTCCTGATTGACGATCTACCATTTTATGACCTAAAAATCTACAAAAGCCCTCGAGATCCACTTTAAAACTATCTCTAAACTAAACCCTTTAACAAATCGATTATATAATGTAGTGTGTGCATCGTGTCTAAAGTCGATAGTGATCTTGTGTGAAAGTGATGGATTAGGTGTGAAAGTGATGGATTAGGTGTGAAGAATACCAATTCGAGAAGTTTAAAAGATACGACAGATTAATTCTGAGTCGTATCTTTTGTGTCATGACACCTTGTTCAATGTTTAGGCAATTCGCCAAGCAGTGTTTTTGATAACCATGGGGACTTCCATAGCAATCCAAGACTTTGGGACATCCTCACTCCCTTAAATATTCAATCAAATTCATCTATATAAAAACATTATTTATGCCTTATGTTTGGTCTCAAAACTCATATCTATTTGAATTTTTTCTTTTAAAAAGAGCATGGCATGTCACATAACACACCCAGCATAAAATAATTAATGAAATACTCATAAACATGCGGAGGAAATCACAAGCAATAGGCCACATGACCCCAAACATGTAACACACTAAGACCATAAACACGAGGCAATTTGGATTTACAAAAAGTTCCCAAGGTGTGCATCTCATAACACTAATGGGAAATCCGAGTCATACATGCATATAAAGTATCAAATCCAAAATGAGCTTCCAAGACGTGCAACTGCAATAGTCCAATCCTAAGACCAATACTGGGAAAAGACGACCTCAACAACGAATGGCTACAGCTGACGAACTAGGCTTGAAAAGATTAACAGGAGGGGGGAGGTGAGAGTAGGGGATGAATGGCTACGGCTAACAAACTATTCATCTTAAAGATAATGCTATTTTTTTATCTTAGCCAATTACTTAGAATAGAACAATTAATATCATACTAGTAATGGAATATGTGAGATCAAGGAAATTCCAAGCAGCTTGGGCTGAGAAGCCCATTTGAGGACCGTCAATGCTAGTGGGTCCTAGTCCACAACTGGGGAATATTTATGAGTTTAAGATATGATTTGAAATACTGGAAGGAAAATTTTTGTTAATAAATTTTACTATAATGGGAATTTGATGAGCTTAATGATTAAAACATTACAAAGAGAGTGTGATTGTGAATTTTGATATTATAGGGCCTTGAGTGGTTTCATTGATGGTTTATGAGTGTTTGAGATTTTTCAGAAAATTTCTGGATGTATATTTGGAATTATTGCAATTTTTTAAGATTATTTAATAAGAGATATAAGTTTTAGTAAAATATATACTTATGAGAACAATCATTTTATTGATCTTAATGGATTATACTGTTTATAAGGAGTGTATAAATTTTTTTTGAGTATTTGTTCATAATATTATGATATTTATTATATATATTATTAAATACTATTTCACATCCCGAAATTCTCCAAGACATGGCAATCGTTGTTCTGTTTGCGACATGTCATATGAGATGGCCTAGGATGACAAATTGTCCTAGCTAGTCTTCAACCTCTGGTTCAATTGAACTAGAGGTGCTTCTTGATTGACTATCTACCATTTTATGCCCTAAAAATCTACAAAAACCCTCCAGATCCACTTTAAAACTAACTCTAAACTAAACCCAACAACAAATCGATTATAAAATGTAGTGTGCGTATCATGTCTAAAGTTGACAATGATCTTGTGTGAAAGTGATGGATTAGGTGTGAAGAATACCAATTCGAGAAGATTTAAAAGATACAACATATTAATTCTTAGTCATATCTTTCGTATCATGATAACAAATTCAATGTTTAGGCAATTCACCAAGCAGTGTTTTCGATAACTATTGGGACTTCCATAGCAATCCAAGACTTTGGGTCATCCTCACTCCCTCAAATATTCAATCAATTTCACCTACATGAAAACATTATTCATGCCATATGTTTGGTCACAAAGAAGAAGTAATCTTCTAAAATTGTTGATTATGTCTGAAATAGTAATAACAATGACACTGCAATAAATAAACAAAAAGGATAAGTTTGTAGCTTTCTAAAAAATATATATATTGAAAGGACTTTGATACAATTGATATTTAATATTTTCATCAAATTTGATCCATATATGTCACGCCCTAAACCTTAAAAAAAAGATTTTCAAAATCTCACATGACTGGTCACTTTTGAATCATTGACATGCCATGTCATAATTCCCTATTTATACTCTTCCAACTTGTAACACTGATCCGATACGTTAAACATCGATTTGACAAAATTTCTGGCTTTTCTTACTATTTTTTTCTATTTTCTATCAAATTCTACGATTTAATTAACCTATCCAATGGCATCAGATTTAATCAAATTTAGTACCATTGGATTCCTATAAATTTCTAGTTTTTTTTTAATTTTTCCATATTTTTTTTCCTTTTTTCTCTATTTTTTCCTAGATTTTTTTTCATTTTCCGGCTTTTCTGCTAATTTCTACTAATTTTCTGTTAATTCCTTATGAACCTACATGTGGTAGCATGGGCATACGTCAGCACACGTCTGAACCTCCATGGTGACGACACATGGCTCGCCCTGAGCCTACCACAACTTGTCTGATCCTCCAGCTCGGATCGAGCCTATCCTTCTGGGCTTTAAACGACCCGTCGCTATCCTTCCTATCGGACTACATGTCATTCATGCTTAATTTTAATGACAGGTCTTTCGTACTTAACCTAAACGACTGGTATCCTAACCCTCCTTTTATACAACTTGTCACACAGGTCTGCCTCTAGCCGACCTATCGTCAGGACATACTCAGACGACTAGTCGTCCGAGGTCGTCTTCTTCCTCATCATGACATCCTTAGGCCAGCGACCCACCAGAATTCCTTCCCCCTTTTATCTAAATAACTCAATTGAACATCCAATGATGTCAATAAACATATCAAAATGAAGTTCTCCCTCACGAGAGTTAAACCCACACATTAATCATACATTTTACAAGATTTAAAACCATAAATTCACGGATTTAAGCATTAGATCTCACAGGGGAAAAACTTACCCAATTCTACCGGTGGCTCACACGATTTCTCTCATGATCACTCGCTAACCTTTATTCTTTTTCTCTTGCAGGTATTCACACTGGAAATGAGGGATTTTTCCAGCTGAAACCAATTATACCCATGCATGTCACCTTCACTGGATTCCTTCCGATCAACTGTGAGACAAAGAGGGACACTGGTGTAGGTGATACACGTGTAAAATGGAAAATAGCCTCTGGTGATGACTAATCCCCGAAGATGATACGATGACGTTTCAAGCTTAAGGAAACGACGCCGTATGGGGGAGGATAACTTGGGTTTCCAACCCTAGTTTTGCAATGGTTCAAAATGGCAGAGCCTTCCGTGTTTTGACCCTCTCTTTTTTTCCTTTTATTTTTTTTTCTTTTCTGTAAATAATATAATAATCTACTAATATATTTCTAAAATTCCTATTAAATAGTATACTATCTCGAAAAATATCCAGAAAATTTCTATAAACTTAAAAAAATCATTACAACATTCCTATTAATTAAAATTTTTTTTCCCTAAATTATAAAATATATAATAATATAATACACCAAAAGTAGAAGAAAATCTTTAAATATGATTACACACCTTCGAAAAATTCCGGAAAAATTCTCACGTCCTCGTATCCCTTCCTTCATCATAACTATATCCTCAATAAACCAAATATTCCTCAAAATCTTTAGAAGAACATATTTTTCATAATTTCGTACTTAATACCTAAATTATCTCCATATAAAATTTCGAAAATAAAAGAGGCTCGAATCCTATTTCAGATTTCAAATTTTTCATTGAATTTGGCAAATAATACTGATGGTTGGAAAACAAAAGAAATACAATTAAAAAGTTTCATAGAACTAAAGATGAAACTACAAAAATACTGTCAGTCTGGTTTTTATTTTTCAAAAAGTACTTGTTTCCCTTGCTTTGCATATCATAAATTTGTTCTCATAAGCCCAAGTAGCTAAACGGGAGGGTTCTTATTCCTTTATTTTGACACTTCTTTTCCCGGCTACGAGCCGTTCCTCAAATTCAAACCCAACTATCCTAATACACTTCACCGGTTTAAAATACTCAATTCTCACAATACAAGCCATGACCCTTTAGGTTGTTTGGGTCGAAATCCCAAATGAACTTTGGCAATGAAATTAGTGGGCTTTGAATCGTAGCTCAGGATTTATTACGAGTGAAATGGACTATCCGAGTACTTATGAAGGATGATTGAGATTGGTTCGACGATTTCATCGTTTTGGGCCACGATGCAGTCATAGGCCCATATGATATGCGGTTAGATTTTCGACATCCCTATCTGCTTCTAAGGAGTTATCAAGACTCAGAGGTGTCATTTTGGGGTTATAACTCCGAAAACGAAATATTGAAGTTTATTTTCTTGGAATGCGGGGCCTAGGAGTATTTTGGTTATTTTGCCAATTAGTACCCGTCATACCTTTCAATGTGAGATTCGGACATGTGTGCTCCTCGAAATATGTTTATTCGGCTTCAAGGAAGTAGGAGTGTCGTTATCAAATTTTACTAAGGATTAATTATATTTCTGGAAGCCGATTATGACTAATGAGATATTAATCTCATTTATGTATATTATGGATGGAAAATTATATAATGAATTATATTAATAGTTTTGATTTTTTAAGACCATAGGAAGGTCTATTGGCCATCTATAAAGATTGAAGAATTTTCTAGGAATTTTTGGATAATTAACTTTAATTATTATGATTTTTTAAGATAAATTGAGAGATAATTAATTTTTAATAAATTATGAATTAATGATAAAATTAATTTTTGTGTTCTAATGGATAGTATTGTTTACAAGGAGTGTATAGAAAGTTTTTGAATATTTTTCAGAGTGATTTAGAATTTATTATGAATTTTTAAAAATTTATTAAATTTATTAAATAATTTTATTATTATTATATTATTAATATATATTATTTTATATTATAATATTCCGTAATCAAATCGACAGGCTGAAGTATCGTTTTGACTGAAATGGTCAAAACGACACAAGCCATGTCGTTTTGATACAAAACACTATGGTGTGTACGTATAGGGCAAAAATGCTGTCGTTTCAGGGGAGGCCCGAAACAATGCCATTTTAGTGAGGGAACTTGTCATGTTCTATACCCCATGGTGACGTAGCATCTCTCCCCAGCCGTATAGCATTCGTACCTGCCATTAGTGCCCTCTTAATGAAAAATATAAACACAATACAAGGTTGTATGTTAGCATTCTATTTTCCATCGTGCAATTATCAAATACGGTAAAAATATTTACATATATAAAATTTTGCATGGAGATATTGAGTATAAGCATTAAAATCATATGTGGAGTTAGTATGAAATCGTATGTTTTGGAAATACACCACTTTTATTTATTTCATAACCCATGATGCCATAGGCCCAAAAATCTTTAGTTCACAAGAACATACGCAATATGCAGTAGGATGTTCGTAGTTCTTCTTGTAAAGTCTCCACTGTCTAGCCCCCACCTCAAATACCTTGAGTAAACTTGGTCTGGCAAACCAGGTGAGTGAGTAAGACTACTGTGACTGTATTTAACTCTTCAAAATTTTTTCATTGAAAAATCAGATATTTCACAATAGACGTAATATAAGAATAGGAAATATCACAATGCTCCGACACATAAAATCTTATTCACTCAATCAATAGCAGCAAGCATTCATGATTTATTCCACACAACATTCATTTGTTGTTTTCATGCTTAAAGGGATTCAAATAACATATTAGTGTTGGATTGTGTTGTTGGCAAAGAAATTAATTTCCTTTGAACCCACTGTCGTGGTACCGAGGAAGACTGTCAGTTGTTTTCTTTGGAAAAGAGTAGGTTTATGACATACTGACGTTACCGAGGAAGCGGTGGTGGTGACTTCACAAGCTCGATCCCAAACTCATACTAGCAAATTTTCTCATCCTCACACTCCGACCAATGCTACCAATGATACTTATCATATTAGATATTAGTTCATCTCTCCTATCGACATGCGCATGGAATTCATCATTATACTCGAGAGAGTTGAAACCCTCTAGAGTTTGCATATAGAAAGGTCTTTAAGACCATATCCACCATTGGATTATTCATACAATATTTAGAATTTTATGAAATTCCTCGCTTATACAAACCAAAGCAAAGAAAACATCAGCTTTAAAGAAATGCCATGATGAACAGAAGTTTCCATCAATAAAAAGCATGTTTATGATATATCACACGTTTAACACGAAAAATGCAATACAAAACATAAACGATTGACGGAAATGTGAAGGTTAGTCTACTCACCTTATTCTGGCGGCACTCGACTAGGTCCCGCTCCAGGGTTCAGTGCATGCGTTTCATACCTATACAGGTCATGATTGATAAATTTACTTAATTTCTTAATCCATAAGGTAATAAACTAAAAACTCACACGACCTCTTACATAGTCCTAAGGCACTTAATTAGCCTATATAAACTTTCCCGAGATTTTCCTGAGATTTCCCAAATTTCTATCAACTTCTCCTAATTTTTATACCCCTCATATCATATCCAAATCAAACCAACTATACATTATTGGATTCCTTATTTTTTTTTTAATATTTTTTCTGAATTTTTCTTTATTTTTGGAATTTCTGGAAAAATGATCAAAATTGGAAAAATCAACGGATAAGTGTCATCACATAATTCGTCCTATAATTTTGGTTCAACCTGACTCCGACTTAAGGTGGTTTGGTTCAAGTCTGGTACGACATAGTCTGACTCTACCAGATTTGACTAAACCTGATTTAACTCAATTTGGTTTGACCTAAACCTGCTTTGACTCCTCCTGAACCGATGACATGTCGATTGAACACAAACTGGGATGACCTGTCGTTCAGTCCCACCCTGGATGACTCTTCATCCAGATGACCAGCAGACGATGCCTTCAACCTCTAAACTTCGTCCAGAGGTCAAAGCTCTAGCCAGTGATTTGCCGTTCTAGTTGGCGATTCACCGTATTAACTGGCAATTTACTTTTCTAGACGACAAACACTCCCAAATCTGACACCAAAACGTTCATCCGATCATCCGCAACAAAACCCAATCACAATCTAACAAATCAACCAACTAAATCAAGAAATCTAAATGAAAAAAGAATTTGGCATACCCACCGCAAAAACTCGCCGGAAAGTTCACAAAGGCTACTCGATTCCGACTAAAAGCTGCACCAAATGACTTGGGGAAAAAAATCGTTTCCATTGTGCCCAAATCCTCAAGTTTTCCATACCCCAACATTAAAATGACAAATATGGAAAATATTCCGGGTTTATCCCCGGAACCAGTGGGTAACTAGATGTAGCCAAACCGGCACCCACCTCTACGTGAAACGGCGTTGTTTCACGTTTTGTGAAATGACGCCGTTTCATACTACTCGACACAGCCCTTCTAAACACAAAATGATGTCATATGGGTACTTCCCAAAATGACATCGTATCTGGTTGTATCCTGATATAATTTAATGCAAAATTAAAGTAATAATATAATAAGTATAAAATTTAATCAAAAATAAAATAAATTTATAAAAATGATTAAAAATAGCAGAAAAATATTCAGAAAATTTTGACATGGTCTTTATGAACAATAGAATCTATCTGGACCTGAATTTCTAATTTTTGATAAATATATATTTCAAAATAATTTTTATAAGATTTAAAAAATAATTAATATAGTACCAAATCCTCAAAAATCTCCAAAAATTTTCCTACTTCAAATAAAGCTAAATTCAACCCTATCTTAGAATCTTCAAATCATTCTTCATCATCTAAGACTCCCTAATAGTATGATTTCTCCACTAAGTTATTCAAAACTGAGTGGAGAAATCATACTATTGCACTCAATCACAATCCACACATATATAAACACATAGCCTGTTAAGTCATAACAAATTCAAACACACACATATAATCTATCCATACAATAAGAATAGGTAAACAATATTCCCCTTTACTAGGATTTCATATACTTACCTTGATTGGCCAAACATTAACCGTCAGTTCCAAGTCGTTCCTATGAACACACGTATATAACTTTTACTTTGAAAACCCAATAATGCATAAAATGCAAGAAATCACCAAGGGCACTCATTTGAGGTTGATAAAGGTGTGATTTGATATTTATTTGGTGTTGGGTAGGTTTAGGGTAGGTTTGGGGTATCAAAATGGGGTACTTGGGCTATAGGATAAGTATAGGGGTAGTCGGGAAAAGTATAGGGGCTGCCAGAGGATAGTACACAGACTACTAGGAGGGTACAAGGGAGTATACTCATTCGGGACTAGTTACGCACCCAAAAATGACCCGAAACACTCCTCCAACTCGTTCAGACCCTCAGGAATCCTTACCAAGGTTTTTTGACAGTGAAAGACACCTCACAAACCACAAAACACAACATTCAAAGGGGTCCAATATGAACAATCACATGGTATAAACACAATCAATTTCACGGGTTCAAACATCACATCATGTGCCCTCTCACATGCATAAACACACAACTAATATGCTTATGAGTTCAAACATACGGTTCATGCATCTAAAACATGGCAAGAAAGTTCTTGAAGCTAAAATGAACTTTATACACAATGTACATATGGTCTCCATTCAAAACCAATCATTTACCGTATTTTAATTCAATAACACAAAATATTTTCGTGTAAGCAAATGAAATGTAAACTCCTACCTCTTGTTTCGCAGAAAAAACAATGGCAATACCCTTTCCCTTATTGACCGCTCCAGCACCATCTAAACACACAAATCAAACAGAAATGCACATAAGCACCAAAATCGACAAAATCGACTAAATGACTCAAAACTGAAAACGAACCCTAAAAGACCCCGTCGACGCTCACACTAACTCACATCTCACCCTAATAGCATGCTCCCAGCTCAAAATTCTTGAAATCCAGCCAATGAGAGAAATGCCCAAAATTCACACAAGCCAGTCACGACTGCAAATCGACACTTTATCCAGGACCACCAATATTGTTCTTGCAAATCTTGGTACATTTTGGTACTACCATGGTGAATAAAAAATGTCAAGCTGTGTGCCTCTATCAAAACTAGCTGTCTCAACTCCTCATCACTAGGAATGCACACTAGTCCTCGGAAGGTCAAAACATCATCATCTCTAACTCTGTACTTGCTGGCCATACTATCACCACTGCCATCACGCTCTAACTGCTGTCTCATTTGGACCAACACTGAATCCTTAAGCTGCTTGGCCTGAATCTCATCTAGTAAGGAAGGTCTAACTACAAGTTGTGCAATCAAAATTCCAGACTCATCACTATCAAGCTTCACTCTGGATGCTCTGAAACACATCAGCATTGACATGTATTCTGCTTGGACGTGTGCTAAGGAAGATGATGTCTTTTTACTCAACGCATTAGCAACTACATCTAATTTTCCCGGATGATAGTCGATCACCAGATCATAATCTTTGATAAACTCTAGTCATCTCCACTAGGTCAAATTGAACTCCTTCTGGGTGAGGAGATATTTGAGACTTGTGTGGTCAGTGTAGACTCTATATATCTCGCCATACAAGTAATGTCGTCAAATATCTAACATAAATACCTCTGCTGCCAACTCTAGATTATGAGTCGGGTAGTTTCCCTCATATGGTCTCTACTACCTAGATACATATGCCACAACCTTTCCTTCTTGCATCGACAAACATTCTAGTACCATCTTCGAAGCATCACTGAACACCACATATCCCTTGTCATTAATTGGCAAAGTAAGAACTAGAGATGACACTAATGTAGACTTCAGCTCCTGGAAGTTCTGCTCACACTTCTCGGTCCACACAAACGGAACAGCCTTGCATGTTAAACATGTCAAAGAGCCTGCCAACATTGAGAAGTTCTCCACAAACCGCATATAGTAGCCTGCCAAACCAAGGAAGCTACTGATCTCTGTAACACTATAGGGCTGCTCCCAAGACACAACTGCCTCTATCTTTTTAGGGTCCACTAGCACTCCTCTAGCTAATACCACTTGCCCAAAGAAGCTAACCTTCTGAGCCAAAACTCACACTTAGAAAACTTGGCATACAGCTGTCAAGCTCTAAGTACATTCAACACCATTCTCAATTGCATGTTATGCAGCTCCTCTGATCTTGAGTATATCGAAATGTCATCTATGAAGACGATGATAAAATGGTCTAAGTACTCCTGAAACACCTTGTTTATGAGATCCATAAACACTGCTATGGGAATTTGTTAGCTCGAACGGTATAATCAAAAACTCATAATGGCCATATCGCGACTGAAATGCTGTCTTCGGGATTTCTAACTCCCAAACCCTCAGCTGATGGTATCCCATCCTCAAATCAATCTTCAAGAATACCGAGGCACCCTGAAGCTGATCAAACAAGTCATTGATCCATGGCAGTGGATACTAGTTCTTCACTGTGGCACAGTTTTACTGCCTGTATTCAATGCACAACCAGAGGGTGCCATATTTTTTCTTCACGAACAACATTGGTGCGCCCCACAGAGACACAATAGGTCTAATGAATCCTCTATCCACCAAATACTCAAGTTGATTCTTCAACTCTTTCAACTCCATTGGTGCCATCCGATATGGTGGGATAAAGATAGGAGGTATGCCAGTTAATAGCTGAATCTCAAACTCAATCTCTCGGTCCGGTGGTAAACCTGTCACACCATATGGGAAAAAATCTTGGTACTCTCTCACCACTGGCACATTGCTCAAGTCATGGGATTCCATTGTCACATCTCTGACACGTGCCGAGAAGGCTATGTAACCCATGCTGATCATATGTTTGGAACTTAACCAAAAGATCATGCAAATCAGTGTCACTCATTTGTCATCTTCAAAACAAAACTCTTTACCATCAGCGAAACTGAACTATACCCTCTTTGTGAAGCAATCCATCTACGTTTTGTATCTGTCCATACAATGAATAATGTCCAACTCTCTGATGTCTAATACAATCAAATATTCCTCAATCTCCACTAAACCCATCCTCAGCACACAACCCAAATACACTCTGCTGCGATCATGTCAATGGTGCTGCAGAAACTCTCGCACCCCAAATGTCTGGCCTCTTTCAGTAGCTTGGAAAGCTACACTAGTAGCCTGCCACCCTGAACCTTAGCTTGCTGAACCTTTGACTCAACCTGTAACTCGGTCTCTAATGCAACCTGTGGCTGAATTGGTGCCTACGATGCTTGCATCTATAGCAACTGAACTATTGCAGCCTGCATCATCTGTTGTATCTGACCTAAAGTAGTCTGTATTGCAGCAAACACCTATAACAATACCTGGTCTTGAACTACTGGTGCTGCCTAAGCTAGCTGTGCCTCAGGTGCACTATATGGCTAACCCACATCTGTTGTTGGCCTTCGAGCATCTAAGCTCTCATCTATCTCTCTGATTTGTACTCAGCCTCCTTTGCCACCACAAACTCTGGAAGCACTACGGCCTAGACCGTGGGCCATCTCAACTAACTGGATACATAGTCATAGCTATAAGCCTAAAGACAACAAGACCTCTAAACAACTCTATCCCAGACTATGCATGTGCAGTTACCTCAATGCACACATAAACAACCATGCTTCACAACCAACCCTGTGAGGATCCGCTCCCGATAAATAGAACCCTATCCATCATGTAGTCTCGATCGACCGAGCATATGGATCAATCAAAACTATAGATAGGCTCGTGTTAACTTATCTAATCCAAATTCCTAAAATGTATACCAACTTGAATTTTTCCTTTTATAAGGAGTATGGCAAGTCACATAATATACGTGACATAAAATAATTAATAGAATATGCATACACATGCTGTGGAAGTCTTAAATCACAAGCGACAGAACACATGGCCCTAAACATACAACACATTGAGACCATACACACAAGCCCATATGTATCCACAAAAAGTTCCCATGGCACGCATCTCATAACACAAATACGAAATCCGAGTCATACATGCATATAAAGTATCAAATCCGGAAAACAAGCCCTCAACAGGTCCATAATAACACACATAGTTTGTAACAAACATGTACATCAATAGAGTATGAAAATGATAAAAACACAAAACATGCCGAGCTTCCAAGACGTGCAAGTGCATATTCCAGCCCTAAGACAACCACCGGGAAAACATGAGCTCAAAAATGAATAGCTATGGCTGACGAACTAGCCTTAAAAATCAACAAGAGAGAGGATGAGATCAAATACCTCACTAGAACTTACAGTATCATAAGCATATCTAGTGGAATAGAGGCATACCAAAAATCAGGTATAAAATAGTTACTTTAAACACAATTATTATCCATGCATTCCAATTGTGCACTCAATGTGTTTCACAAGCAAGTAAGCATAATGCATGATTTATAAAACACAACATAGTATAAACTAGCCCAATTGGTTTCATAAAGTTCACAGCACACAACATTGTCACATGGGCTACTATACTCGAAAACCTATCTAGGAGGATCACAAAACACTTTCAAATAACCCCCCACCCCCCCCTACTAAAAGGAAAATGATAGCTCATAGGCAGTTAATTTTTGATTTATAAAATACATATAAATCCCCTATTACCAATGTTATCTGAAACTGAGTGGAGAAATTATACTATTGCACTCAATCATAATCCACACATATATAAACACATTCTACTAAGTAATAACAAATTCAGGCAGTCTGCTAAGTCAGAGAAAATTTAGGCACACATATATAATCCATATCTACAACAACAATACATAAGCAATATTCCCCTTTGCTAAGATTTTATCTACTTACCTTGCTTGGCCAAACATTAACTGTCAATTCCAAGCCGTTCCTAACAACACATGTATATAGCTTTTACTTTGAAAAACCCAATAATGCATGAAATGTAAGCAATCACCAAAGACACTCATTTGAGGTTGATAAAGTTGTGATTTGATGTTTATTTAGTATTGAGTAGGTTTGGGAGTGTCAAAATGGGGTACTTGGGCTATAGGAAAAGTATAGGGGCTACCGAAAAAAGTACATGGCCATGTGGTTTTCTAGAATAGAGGGTGTAAAGTACAAGGGCTGAAGTATACTATCATGTAAAAAGTACATGACCATATAAAAAAAAGTACATAGTTATGTAAAAAGTACACATCCATGTAAAAAACATTACACGACCATGTACTCTCCTGCACAGGCCATGTTGTGTTCTGTCCAGAACAGTACATGGTCCACTAGGAGGGTACACAGATGTGTACTAGTTCGGGATGAGTTACGCACTCCGAGAATGACCTAAAACACTCCCCAAACTCTCTCGAACACTCGAGAACCCTTACCAAGGTTTTTTGGTGATGAAAGACACCTCACAAACCACAAAACACACCATTCAAATGGGTCCAACATGAACAATCACAGGGGTATAAACACAATCAATTTCACGGGTTCAAACATCACATCACGTGCCGTCTCATATGCATAAACACACAAATAACATGCTTAGGAGTTCAAAAATATAGTTCATACTTCCAAACCATGGCAAGCAAGTTCATGAAGCTAAAGTAAATGGCATACACAATGTATATACAGCCTCCATTCAAAACCAAGCATTTAATGTATTTTAATTCAATAACACAAAATGTTTTCATGTGAGCAAATGAAATGTAAACTCCCACATCTTTTCATGTAGAAAACTCAATCGCAGTACCTTTGCTCTTATCTACCACTCCAGCACCGCCTAAACACACAAACCGAACGAAAATGCATATATGCACCAAAATGGACAAAATTGACTACATCACTCAAAACTGAAAAAGAACCCTAAGAGACCCCATCAATTCTCACACTAACTCACCCGCAAGCCACCCACAGCTCCACATTGACAGCTAAGCTTACCCGATCATAAGGTTGGGTTTCTCACCTGACAAATATACTCAGCAACTCACAAATCAACAAACCCAAGCAATAGGAACAACCAAAACCAACAATTCCATCAAAATCTCAAGTCGCTCAAAATTATTGATAGCGCTACTGAAATCTTAAACGCTCACCCATGGATAAGAGGGCATTGTCGAACGATCCAAACCACCAAACATGCTTAGGAATACCAACAGCAAGCTAACAAAACTAAAAATCAACAACGAAAAAGGAGAATTAGAGTTGTAAGGACCCACATTTCGTAATTTGCTACTATTAGTACCCTTAGTGCCGTGAAACCCAAACAAGCCCAAAACCAGGACCTATCTGAATCCTAGAAAGTTTAACCATCTAATTTCCGATTTTATTAGGTTCATTACTTATGTTTTTTAAAGGTTGGAGCATAATATTGACAAGTTTTCAGGTAACATATGGAGTGAATAAAAACATTAGCAGAAGTCTTTAAATTGAATCAATGGAACCACAACACACAAGTCCCATAGGGATCTAAAAATCCAGCAAATAAACCTCCAATAAGATTCGGAAATAAACAAGCAAAGGAGGAACTCAAAGAACCAGAAAATAGTCCATTCACAGTTCATTTTATATGCACAAGCAATCAAGGAAACATGAATTCGAATGTGATGCTTTATCGCCCCATCGTACAGCCTTGATTCTTACACCCTGATACCATGAACAACGAATGTACCTAAGCCTGAAAAATGGTGAAAATAATAGGATGAGATTACAAGAATCTTAGTAGGGTCACAACGTCATAAGATCTACAGGACTAGGCATCCTAACTAGCACATAGGATTAGGGAACCTTGTTAGCACATAAGACAAGGCGTTTATCCAGCACAAAAGACTAGGCATCCAGCTAGCGCAAGCTTGGGATTGCCACCCATTCGACTCCCATACTAGTAAGAACCTCTCCTCTCCCAAGGAGCATCAGCGCTTACCCCGAATGGCCACCGGAAAAGAATCCTGACACACAAACACGTACAAGCACACACAAGCAAGTACAAAGCACAATACCACAACAGAGTATCCTCATTCATGTCAGAACACAATCAGCATGTTCAATGCACACAATACATGAAAATTAGGTAATCATAACCTATTTTATGGGTTTGGTATAACCTAAGTAAGCCTCAAATCAATTTGCAACTCATACATACACTATCTCACATATACGCATACAACATAACAAAGGTATGCATTGAAAATAACAATTAACAACAAGGATCTCTAGAGAAACTGATGAAACATAGATCCTACCTCTCTTATCTTTGAACAAGAAGCTATTCCTTTGGCTTTATTCAAGGTATCCGAACTACCTATAACATCATAAGGCAAAGACAAAACCAAACTAAGCATGCAAACTCAATAACCAAGTAAATACCCTATTTCCATACCAATTACACTCACCAAACCTATCAGAAACTATTAATCAGATGCCACAAGTATCTCCCCCTCATATGTGTGATGTGATAGCTAAGAACTTAGCAAGATTCAACCTGAGTTACCATCCCAATTAACTATGCAATTTTCAGCACTAAAGTTAGGGCACATGACAAATTGTGTTTTCATGTTAACAAGGAAGGATTAGGCGTTAATAACACATACAATCAAAAGGAATAAGGTCAGAAACCAACAAGTTAATCAATTGATCAAAATTGGCAAAAATAGGGCAAAAGGGTAGGGCATGCCGATTTCATGTATATGGAAGATTCAAAGGGTGAATTCATGATTTTACAACATGAATGGATGCCAAACAATCATATGAACAAGAGGAACAACAACATAAATGAATTGAAGGAAGAATCATGGAACTTCGACACTAAAACCTATGAATTACGAATAGGATTTCGATTGGGAACAACTAACCTTCTGATGATCATACCTAAATAACTAGATAGAGGATGAAAAAAACTTTTAAAAAAGTTATTATTTGCAGAAATTTGATAAAGGATGAAAGAGTTATGCGAGGATGAAGGTTGGAAATTTTCGGCAGAAATAGGGTAAGGTTTAGGGTTTGATATTTGACGAATTTTGTATGTTTCTGATGTTGAATATAGGTATGGCCAGCTACCTCTTAATATAGGGTATTTATGGGATTGATTTCCCTACTTTAAAGGCTAAATAAGAGAAGATAATCATCATAATATAATTCTGGAATTATCCTTCCTTAATTTTAGGAATTTTATCACCTAAGGTAAGATTGAACCAATAAGAAAATAAATAAAAAAGAAATGAAACCAGAAATGATTACTAAACTTTCCATACCAGCAGTTTCAGCCATCACATTTCCATTTTTTCAGGGACAAAATGGTCATTTTACCTGCACTGGTTTCTAGACTTTTAGGACACAAAATTCGGGGTCTCACTTCCTCCCCTCCTTGCAAGAATTTCGTCCTCAAAATTTCAACAATTGTGCCTAAACAAATAGGTAAGGAAATTTTGCACCCATAGATTTCTCAGTCTCCCAAAACTATTCCTTGATTTGGCTATTACACCAAACAACTCGTACCATAAGCATGCTCCGACTGCAAAATTGACGAACAGGCTGATCTATAATTGCAACTGGTTCTATAGGAGAGGATAGGTCTTCAGCAACCTCAACTGGTGGTTCTTTCAGCATATGAGCAAGGTCTCTCACATACTTTCTCAAAATTGAAACATGAAACACGTTGTGAATTCTTTCCATAATCAGAGGCGGTGCAAGTTGGTAAGCAACAGGTCCAATTCATTCAATGATGTCATACGGACCAATGTAACGAGGTGCTAGCTTTCCTCACTGCTGAAAACAAAAGAATCCTTTCCACGGGGTGACTTCCAAAAACACTTTGTCACCTACTTCAAATTCTAGCTCCCTTCATCGATTATCGGCATAATTTTTCTTATAATATTACACTATCTTTAGCCTTTGTCGAATCAAATTCAGCTACTCTGTTGCTTGATCAATCAATTCCGGATTGTCTAGGTGTCTTTCGCCTACTTCATTCAAGCAAATGGGTGTTCTGCAATGTCTCTCATATAACGCTTCATAAGGATCCATACCAAAGCTTAGATGGAAACTATTGTTGTAAGCAAACTTCGCCAATGGTAGACATTGATCCCAATCGGTATGTTGGTCTAGTACACTCGCACGTAGCATTTCCTCAAGTGCCTAAATCGTCCTTTCAGATTGGCCATCAGTCTGAGGATGAAATGTTGTACTGAAATTCAATCTTGAACCCAGCATATTCTGGAATTTTTCCCAAAATCATGATGTGAAATGAGAGTCACGATCTGAAACAATGGAAACTGGCACTCCATGCAATCGAACAATCTTATCCAAGTAACATACAGCCAATTTCTCGGGTGTGTCTGTCACACGTACAAGAAGAAAGTGCGCAGATTTCATCAATCGATCCACGATCACCCAAATGGCATCGTATCCTCACTGCGATCTAGGCAAACCGGTCACAAAATCCATCGTGGCATGCTCCCACTTCCATTCTGGAATCGGAAGTGACTGAAGTAAATTAATGGGTGGCATATGAGGCATCAGGCAATGAACTCAGCAATGTGGCACTTCATGTTCGGCCACCAATATTGCTCCTTCAAGTCTCAGTACATTTTGGTGCTACCAAAATGGATAGCAAACTTCGAACTATGTGCTTCAGATAAAATCAGATTGGGAATGTCAACATCTTGTGGTAAATATACCCGATTTCTGAAGACAAGAACTTTATCATCTCACACTCTAAAATCACGAGCTATGGTATCAACACCATCAGATAATTGCTTCCGAATTTCAGCCAACCTTGGATCTTGTGTTTATTGATTATCCATTTCCTCAATCAAGGTAGGAGTGACTTTAATTCACATCAACAATGAACCAGAAAACTTGGTGCCAAGATGCAGACATGTAGCTTTCAAATCTCGCAACATTGGCATGTAAGCCAAAACCAATGGGGAAGGAGGATGAGTCTTTCGGCTCAAGGAATCTGCAACAACATTCACTTTTCCAGGATGATATTCGATGATCAGATCGTAGTTCTGAATCATCTCCACACATCTTTGTTGTCTCATATTTAATTCTTTTTTCGAGCGGAGGTATTTCAGACTTTTTTGGTCGGTGAAGATTCTGCATGTCTCACTGTATAAGCAATGTCGCTATAGCTTAAATGTGAACACTATGGCTGCAAGCTCCAAATCAAGGTTAGGATAGTTTTTTTCATATGGTCGCAACTTTTGGGAAGCATAGGCAAGGACTTTCCCCTCTTGCATCAACACGCATCCGAGTCTGGATTTCGATGCATCACTGTACACCACGTATTCTTTTCCGTCGATAGGTAAGGTAAGGATAGGTACAGAAACTAACTGGTTTTTTAGTTCTTCGAAACTTCGTTGGCACTTCTTGGTCCACATGAATGGCTCTCCCTCGCATGTCAGTTTCGTCAATGGTCTGGCAAGCGATGAAAAATTCTCCACGAAGCGACGGTAGTATCAGGCTAAGCTAAGGAAACTACGAACTTCGCACACAGTTAGCGGGGGTTCCCAAGCAACTATGGCTTCAATCTTCTCCGGATCAACTAACACACCTTGGAAAGTAACAACATGGCCAAGGAAACCAATTTTGCGTAACAAGAATTCTCATTTGGAGTACTTTGTGAACAACCGCCAATCCCTCAGAATATTCGGCACAATCCACAAATGCCCATCATGGTCCTCCTCTGATTTTGAATAAATTAGAATGTCGTCGATGAAAACTATCACAAATTTGTCCAGGAACTCACAGAACACAAAATTCATTAGGTCCATGAATACGACTGGTGTATTGGTCAAACCAAATGGCATAACCAGAAATTTGTAGTGCCCGTATTGCGATCTGAACGCGGTCTCTGAAATATCAGCATCACGAACTCGCAATTGATGGTATCCTCATCTGATATCGGTCTTGGAAAACATGGCTGCACCTTGAAACTGGTCGAACAAGTCGTCAATGCACGGCAAAGGGTACTTGTTCTTCACGGTCACACGATTTAGCTATCGATAGTCGATGCACAATCGCAGCGAACCATCTTTCTTTTTCACGAACAAGACTGGTACTCCCCAAGGTGACACACTTGGTCGGATGAAACCATGATCCAACAAATCTCCCAATTACATTTTTAGTTCCTTCATTTCCGCAGAGCCATACGATACGGAAGAATGGAAATCGGATTCGTACCAGGCACTAGTTCAATGTCGAATTCCACTTCTTTTGCTGGTGGCAAACCAGCTATGTCTTCTGGAAATACATCCAGAAATTCATGAACCACTAGAACAGAATCCAGATCCAAGGATTCTTTAGAAAAATCATGCACATGCGTGAGGTACATTAGGCATCCCTTGCTGATCAGTCGTTTTGTATCGAGCCAGGAAATCATGCAAGTTGGAATAACTAGCCTATCACTTTCAAAGCAGTACTCTGAACCATCAGGAAAAGTGAACCACACACGCTTGGTGAAAGTCTCCATTTGGGCTTGATATTTCGCCAAACAATCCATGCCTAAGATCACATCCAACGCTCAGATGTCCAATGGAATTAGATCCACTTCAAGTAGATTCAGACCCATACGTACAACATAGCCGATGTAGACTAGATCACAATTTAGTTGTTCTCCCAAAGGGGTCAGAACCATAATAGGAGGAGACAAGGGAGACAGAAGTCGATCCGTGCTAAGTGCTATCCTTGGACTTACAAATGATCTGTTTGCTCCGGGGTCTAACAATACTTTAGCATTTTGAGAAAATACTGAAATAGTACCTATCACCATATCATGGCTAGCTTTGGCATCAGCTAGGGTGAATAGCCTCATTGGTCTGGGTTGCGCCTCACTTGTGGATCCGTTAGGTGGTCCTCCCAGTGCATGTACTGGTGGTTTGGCGGGATTGGCATACCCACCATGATTGGCATTTGGCGCGTCTGTGATACGTCTTGGTTTGGGATAATCCCTCTGAACATGGCCCATCTCGTCACAATTATAACATTGACATAGCTGCGAATTCCACGTAGATCCATTAGAATTCAGACTAGAAAGGCTCTTCCTGTTGTTACCTCCATTGTCATTGTTATTCAGAGGGTATGACCTTAAAAGATAGGGTCCCGTACGCCGATTGAACTTCGAATCTTACGTGAAAGACCTGCCACTAGTTACTACAGACAACTTCCTAGTTTGCACGATCTTTTTGGCTTCAGTCGTGGCAACGATTAGTTCTTGTAAATTCTGCACCGGTGTCGTACCAATGATGGTTTTGAGTTCGGTACTCAGCCCATCCTGAAATCGTCTGGCAAGCTGGTATGGTGAACGATCCTCCTCAGGTGTAAATCAGGACAACTCCCTTAATGCCTTCTCGTATTCCAGCACCAAGCGATTGCCTTGTTGAAGCTTGTAGAAAACTTGTCACAGCTCACTTTTATGGAATCTCGTATTGAACCTCTCGTCAAACTCATACCGAAATTCCTCCCAAGTAGGCAAACGATCTCCAAATCGCAAACTCATAGCTGTCCACCATGCGAGGGCTTCTCCCTCAAGTAGAAAAGTAGCGATGGCAACCTTGTAGTTGTCAGAAATACGAAAAAACAGGGACACGTGGCATAAGGTGTCCATCCATTCATGGCCCACAATGGCACTAGTTAAATCTCTGAAATCTTTAAATCCCAGTTGACTAGCTTCCTTCAACAACTTGGTAATAAATACTGGAAGTCTCTCAGCTTCCTTAGGATGAGCCAGCTGTACAAGTTCAGGTGGAGGAATAGGATCTTCATGGGCGCGGGTGCAGGAGCATCTTAAAATTGCGCCTGCATATGCTGCTGGTTCGCAGCGATCCCTTGCAACACATTTAGAATTTGTACCATCATAGGATCAATGGCTGGTGCCTCTGGTTGGTTTTTGGGTTCAGCTTGACCTCCCTGCTCAATATGTGCATTCGGTTTCCCTTGCTCAACAGGTTGTTGTTCGGCCTGAATCCCATACCTACCCATTCGATCTCTTTATACACTCGGCCTTGCCATACTATATGAACACACAATTGTTACTCAACATATAACCCAAATACAAGTACTAGTAAAAGAAGTGGTACCTGGTGGAGAGGCGTACACTAGGAAATATGCATATTCTAGAAAACAAATCACTTTTGCACACAAATATACAAGTTTCGGAAATCACATGCATACATACAAATGTACACTCGACAATTACGCTAACACACACAAGCACTCGACAACAATCATCAAAGCATTCGGCAAGCACACAAATCATACTTGGAAATTGCGACCTTCATACACATACATATTCGGCAATATATATAACAAGAGATTAGAACCATCATTCAGCAATTACACATACATTCGGAAACATATATACACATGTTTCGGCTATGACAAAAGAACACAGCAGAACACATCAAGTCATACAAGGCATAAAAACATACATAAATACACAGCAAGTTAATCAATCAAACCCAACATCTAAACATTCCTAACCAATTTTTTAACATTTGATTAATTTCGGTATTAGCCCCTAAGTGAGTGGGTGTCTGAGCATGTACCTTACTATAAACACTAAACCAACAAAACAGGTTAGCATATACAAATCATATTTCCTAAAGCATGCTCCGCTACCAAACTTGTAAGGACCCAAAACCCACATTTCGTAATTTGCTCCTATTAGGACCTTTACGGCCGTGAAACCCAAACAAGCTCAAAACCAGGACCTATCCAAATCACACAAAACTTAACCATCTAATTTCTGATTTTATTAGGTTCATTACTTATGCTTTTTAAAGGTTAGAGCATTATATTAGACAAGTATTTTGGTAATATACAGATTGAATAAAAACATTAATGGAAGTCTTTAAATTGAATCAATAGAACCACAACACACAAGTCCCATAAGGATCTAAAATCCAGAAAATAAACCTCTAATCAAATCCGGAAATAAATAAGCAAAGGAGGGACTCAAAAACCAAAATATAGTCCAATCATAGTTCATGTTATATGCACAAGCAACCAAGGAAACAGGAATGCGAATGTGATGCAATATCGCCTTGCCGTGCAGCCTTGATTCTCATGCCCTGGTACCACAAACATGGAATGTACCTAAACCTGAAAAATGGTAAAAATAATAGGATGAGATTAGAAAATCTGAGTAGGGTCAAAAAGTCATAAGATCTATAGAAATCTTAAACAAACATCTTCCAAACAACATAGATCATCCCTACACATCTAAGGGACATCACGGAATTCAAGAATCAACCAATAGGTTTAGGGCCGAAACTATGGCTGAGGGTGGACTACAAACATTTCCGAAAATCAGAAGTACACCGGCAAGAAAACACATCAATCACTCTTGGCAATAGGAAAATGCCATCCCCTTCCACTTATGTTGTCCAAGGCTTTGCTGCACAAAGGGTAAAAGGTTAACACTCAAGCTAATCATCTTGCCAGCACACAGGACAAGGCATCTAGCCAGCACAAAGAACTAGGCATCTAGCCAGCACACAGGACTAGGCATCCAGCATGCGCAAGCTTGGGATTACCACCAATAAAACTCCCATACTAGTAAAAACCTCTCCTCTCCCAAGGAGCATAAGCGCTTACCTCGAATGGCCATCGAAAAAAGTTCTTAGCACACAAACACGTACAAGCACACATATGCAAGTACAAAGCACAATACCATAACTCGGTATCCTCAATCATGTCAGAACACAATCAACATCGAAAATATACTCATACACTATCTCACATATGCGCATACAACATAACAAAGGCATGCATCAAAAATAACAACCAACAACAAGAATATCTAGAGAAACCGATAAGGCATAGATCCTACCTCTCTTGTCTCTGAACAAGAAGCTTTTCCTTTGCCTTTATTCAAGGGATCTGAACCACCTATAACATCACAAGGCAAAGACAAAACCAAACTTAGCATGCATACTCAATAACCAAGTAAATACCTTATTTCTTTACCATTTCTACTCACGAAACCTATCAAAAATCAGTGATTTGATGCCGCAAATGCCTTCCCCTCAGATGTGTGATGTGATAGTAAAGAGCTTAACAACATTCAACCAGAATTACCTTCCTAATTAACTATGCAAATTTTGGCATTAAAGATAGGGCACAAGGCAGATTGCGATTTCATGCATACAAGGTGTAAGTATTACGATTTCATGTTAATAAGGAAGGATTAGTGTTAATAACACATACAATCAAAAGGAACAAGATCAGAAACAAACAGGTTAATCAATTGATCAAAATCAAAAACAATAAGGAAAAAGGGTAGGGCATGCTGATTTTCTATACAAGGAGAATTCAAATGGTGAATTCATGATTTTAGAATATGAATGGATGCCAAAAAATCGTACGAACAAGAGGAACAATAACAAAAATCAATTAAAGGAAGAATCATACAATTTCGGCACCAAAACCTACAAATTACGATTAAGATTTTGACAGATAAGAACTAATCTTCTGATGATCAAACCAAGATAGCTAGATAGAGGATGAAAAGAACTTTTCAACAAGGATGAAAGAGTTATGCTAGGATGAACTTTGGAAATTTTCGGCATCACTAGGGTAAGGTGTAGAGTTTGATATAGATATGGTCGGCTACCTCTTAATATAGGATGTTTATGGGATTAATTTCTCTACTTTAAAGGCTAGATAAAAGAAGATAATCATCATAATTTAATTCTAGAATTATCCTTCCCTAATTTTAAGAATTTTATCACCTAAGGTAAGATTGAACCAATAAGGTAACAAATCAAAGAGAAATAAAACCATAAATTATTACTAGACCTTTCATACTATTTTCGGCCATCACACATCCATTTCTTCAGGGAAAAACAGTTATTTCACCTATACTGGCTTCTTTACTTCTAGAACTCAAAATTCGGGGTCTCACTAGAGCACTTACCATGAAATCCCTAAAAAATTTCAGTGAAGAAAGGACTGATTTTGGCTCCTCGATCGGACACTAACAGTGGAAATCGATGAAGAAAGGTCAGGAATGTGTTTTCAGATGAAGCCCAATGGTTATTATGGATAGAGAATCGAAGGAATCGATTGGATTTCTTTGGTAGAGAGAAAAAGAAGGGTAAAAAATGGGCATCTACAGGTGTTCCAAAACTTAGAAAAATTCCAAGTGTTGGGTTGGGCTAGGTATTTATACCTTGAGCGCAAAATCTCTGAAAAACCCAAACGGGTTATTTTAAAAAATCTGATATATCCCGAATGAGACAGTAAAAATAGATTAAAATAATTAATTGGACTAAAAAATAGGTAAATGCGCTTGGAAAATAATAAACGGGTCCAAAATGGGTTTTTCGGCTCAAAAGCTCATGGTCACTCAAAACGGACCCGGAACCAGCCTAAATTGATTTTCACTGACTCAAACCTCGACACTTGACCTAGATCACTTGCTAAGCCACCAAGAAGCATACCTAGGCTTTCAATGACTGTATCCACCCTAAAAGTCAATGTTCGGTCAAGCGATCAACTGCTCACAGTAGACGAAAATCAAACACTCTTACTAGTCCATCACACTGACTAAGCACTCAAAAGGATGAGATCTCACACATAGTGGGTATCTTGTGTCTAAAACCGGTAGTGATATTGTATGCAAGTGATAGATTAGGTATAGAGAATACCAATTCGAGAAGTTTTGAAAGATACTAAAGATTAATTCTTAGTCGTATTTGTCATGCCATAACATTTATTTCAATGTTTAAGCAATTTACCAAGAAGTGTTTTCAATAATCATGGGAACTTCCACAACCAAAAAATTTTAGATAGCAAAAAATTAATATTCGTACCTGTTGAATATTCATACGTGTTTTTGATGGTTATTTTCGACTTGTTATTTCAGTAGTATTACCATCCATTAGTGTGTTGTTGTGATCCGTGACTTGTTTGAGGCTTGAGGCCAGTGGAAATGTTCTTTCTTGCCTTTGTGACCCATATATGAGCTTATCGAGCCATTTTGAATAGTCACAAGCCTTCGAGCCAATTTACCTATTATGAGTATGATCACTATTCATCTAGCCTATTAACATTTTGAACAGCCCTTTTTGACGTTTTAAGTTTTAAAATATCCTTTTTGCCTAATTGTGGTGTATTGTTCACTTTTAAATTTTTCATTTTGAGTTTTTGGGATTTCTTTGATTTTGGGGTGTAAATACCCAACCTGGGTCCAACATTTAGAATTTTCTAACTGCTATAGCTCAAGAGCCCAAAATACCCATCATGCATATTCTTTTATTATTTCTCCTTTTATCTCTCTTCCCCTTTATTTTTCACTCATGATATTCATTTCCAAATGCCCATTTAGGACCCAAATGTTCCCAAATCGATTTAGAACATAAATTGATGCTTGGAAATTATTCTAAGCATAAATCCTAACCCCTTTCAACAGTTTTCCTTTAGTTTTAGCTTGGTTTAGAGCAGTTTTGGCCGGTTTATCCATTTTATGGAAAAAATTGGATATTTTAGGTTGGACCCGATTTCTTCCCTTTATTAGTTGATTTGTGGTTGTGTTAGCTTGCTGTGATATTTTCTAGGATGCCTTGGTAGGTTGGTTTGGTTGGTTTTGTGTTGGGTGAGGTTTATATGTTTAGATGGTGTTGGGCTTTATGTGATTTTGGGGATTTTGATCCCGATAGCCTTATTGTTGCTTTTGATGTTTGTTGCAGGTTTCGTTGAGATTGTTAAGAGTAGTTGTGGGCTTTTTTGCCTTTGGTTTTTGCCGATTTAGTTGGAGGATGAATGTTGGATCTCCGATGGCCATTCGTTTTTTATTCAAGTTGTGTTTTTATTTGCTTAACAATGTAGGAGTCTATCCTTCATACTTATGAAAGGATTTTTTTTTTTTCCTTTAATTAAAATATAAAAGTATGCTTGTGTTTAATTGTGAGGCATCTATTTGTGTAAATGTGTTTAAATATCATGTGATCATGTATTGCTTCTGACATATTTTGGTTGTGCAAATTATATATTTTAGTTTATGATGCATGCATGGATTGTGTGTGAATAAATGGTGATGATGTGAGACTTGTGAAGCTTGATGTGGATGCTTTAATCTTGAATAGATGATTTTTTGGGGTTGAATTGATGTGGCTTAAGTTGTTTCATGTAATGTATAATGTGAGTGAGATGCGAAGGTGTTGGGAGAGCTTTTATTGATGAGTTTGAGGGAAAAATGAGTGAAATATGAGTATAGAAATGCTGATTTGTGAGTGTGAAAGAAATCCAGAAACTGTTCTCTGCTTACCCAAAAATCATGCTCTGCTCACCTAGAAATTGTGCCATGTCGATCCATAAACTGTGCCATGCCCTGTCTGCCTAGAAGCTGTGCCCTATTTACGTAGAAACTATACCCTGTTTTATAGAAACTATGCTCTATTTGCCCAGAAACTATGTCCTGTTTCCCATAAATTGTGCCTTATCTTCCTATAAGTTGTGCCTTGTTTCCCGAAAACCATGTCGTATTTCCAAAAACCATACCTTGTTTGTCTATGCCTATTTTACATATTCCGTGCCTAGTTTATATATTGTGTGTCTAATTTACACATATGCGCTCCGTTAACACACCAGTGTCCAATTTACTCACATATCAATGCTCAGTTTACATATTTGGTGCTCGGTTTATATATTATGTGTCCAATTTACACATTTGTGCCAAGTTTACACACTAGTGTCCAGTTTACTCATATATTCATGCCCAATTTACACATTTTGTACCCAATTTACACATTTGTTCATCAGTACAAAGGTTGGCTTCCTGAAAGGTATGTGCAAAGCTAACATCCCAAAACACCTCATGCATATTCTAACACATCAAAACAATCTGCAATACACTAACAGGGATCGATACTGTTGTGAAAAGCTAAACAACCACACAGGAATTAGTTTCCACTTGTAAACATAGAATACGTAACCAAGCTTTTAAGAAAAGTCCCTCATATACGACATAAAATTCAGCCTTTAATACTTGTCAATGACCCAAACCGAGGAAAAAATGAGCTATCCACTAGCCATTGGCATCTTGCAATAAACCACTAGCTCCCACACTATGTGTAGTCAGTACACAAACACCATCATAAGTTAGTTTAATCCACCCTAGTATAGGAGAAATCCACTTTGGTTTTTTAGATAGTAAAAATACGAAAGATTAATTCTTAGTCGTACCTGTCATACCCCAACACCTATTTCAATGTTTAGGCATTACCAAGAATCATGAGGACTTCTATAGCCGTCTAAGAATTTGTGGCATCCTCACTTTCTAAAATATTTAAACAAGTTCACTAACATGAAAACATTAGTCATGCCTTATTTTCAAACTACCACTCCAATTCATAAATCAGTCATACCGATACCCTTAAACACAACCCAAGTTACAAATATTTTATTTTATAAATAAGAAAATATTGACAAACACTTCATAAAAAATAGTTACAATATAATTTTGAATAAATATTGTGAAACATCCACTCAATTGTCGTGAATATTTTTGGAGAGAAGTCTCCCAATTTCATAAGCTCACATTAAAGAAAGAGTTTCTCAGTCACTTATGCAATAAAGAAAAGTATATCTCTACCGCATATACACACAAGAAGAGTCTTCTTACTGTAACTGAAAAAAAAATTTAGATAACAAAAAATTAATATCTATACATGTTGAATATTAGATAGTTTGATTCAAATTGATTTACTACATTTAAGAATTGCGATAGATCAATTCTTAGTTGTACCAGTCATGACTCGCCACCTTCTTTAATGTGAAGGCATTGTCTATAATCATTAGGAATTCCAAAGACACTCAAGACATTGTGGCATTGTTGCTCCCTCAAATGTTCAGTCACGTGCACTCACACAGAAACATTATCCATCTCTTGTGTCATGTCCTTCGATGCGAGTCGACTATATGATGTGGTGTGCACATCATGTCTAAAACCAATACTGATCTTTGTAGAAGTGATACATTAGGCATGAAGAAACATAATTTGAGATATTTTATTGATAACATACACAACTCGAGGCTTTTTTGAGTGGCGATTGGCCTCGTATCCGATGTGACTTTTTCTATGGTTGGTTTGAGGATTGTTTTAAACCCTCATTCTTATTTTTCTCAAACAAATGAACAAATATAGATGACAATTAATGCATCTTCATATATGTTGATTGTTAAACAATTTGATTCAAACTGATTTTATAAAATTATTTTTAGTAAAATAATAATATCATTAATCAATAATGTTAATTTCCATCTAAAAGAAAACTACCAAAATCAAGTAATAACCATAACTCCCTGCTCGGAATCAAATAAAAAATCAAAGACTTATGTCCAAACCACAGTTAGCTAAGTAATTAACACAAAGGTTACCTTTCCAAAAGGTATGTGCAAAGCGAACATCCAAAAATAACATGGCATATGCCCTAGCATATCCGAAGGGTATTTTTAGTTGTCGTGTCTCTCGATGTTAGTAAAATATATGACGTAGTGTGCGTCTCGTGTCTAAAACCGATTGTGATGTCATGTGGAAGTGATGGATTATGGGTAGACAATACCAATTTTAGAAATTTTTGAAAGATAAGAAAAATTAATTTGTAATCGTATTTATCATGCCAAGGAACCTATTTCAATGTTTAAGCAATTTACCAAGTAGTGTTTTTGATAATAATGTGGACTTCCATATCCACCCAAGACTTTGTGGTATCCTTTCTCCCTCAAATGTTCATTAAGTTTCCTCACTCAAAAACATTATCCATGCCATATGTAAGACCTAGCATTTTGAGATGTTGTGTCATTCGATGCGAGTCTACTATATGATGTAGTGTGCATGTCATGTCCAAATTCGATAATGATCTTGTATGAAAGTGATGAATTAGGTATGGAGAATGCCAATTCGTGAAATTTAAATGATATAAAAAAATAATTCTTACTCGTATTTTTCATGCTACAACACCTATTCCAATGTTTAAGAAATTCACCAAGTAGTGTTTTCGATAACCATAGGGACTTGCATAGCAACCCAAGACTTTATGGCATCCTCACCTCCTCAAATGTTCAATCAAGTTCACCCACATAAAACCATTACTCATGTCTTATGTGGGATCTAGTATTTCGAGTTGTCATGTCTTTCGATACGAGTCAACTATACAATATAGTGTGCACATCATGTTTAAAGCCGAGAGTAATCTTAAGATGAAGTGATGAATTAGGTCTAGAGAATACCAATTCAAAAAGTTTTAGAAGATATGACAGTTTAGTTCATAGTCGTATTTCTCATGCCATGACACCTATTTCAATGTTTAGGCGATTCATCAAGCAATATTTTTCAATAATCATGGGGATTTTAATAGCCACCCAAGAGATTATGGCATCCTCACTGTGAGGCTTCATATTTTAGAGGGTTGGGCCTTGAGTCCAATAACTTGATAAATAGTAAGTCAGTAGGGCCTATAACCCATGGGCTAGGCTTATGAAAAGAAATAGATATTACTGGTACGGTTAAGTATGGGTAATAGATCAGGATAACTGAAATTAGTTGTCGTTGGGTTAGAATGTAAGTGTGTGGCTCGAAAGCAATCGATTATGATATCACATATGTTGTCACAACCCGGCCCCCGGATTCCCGGACTAGTGGGCCCGGATCTGTATATATGCGTGATAGTGCAATGCTCGGTTGGGTTTCTAACCACATGACCCAAAATATACAACCTGTTATATATAATCCATTAATATAACACATATAAGCCCAAGACCTCCTCCACTTCTTTTCAATCTGGGATTGGGTACCCCGACCCCCTACGTAGGCTGGGTCTCACAATCTTTCCTCCTTATAAACCTCGTGTCCTCACGAAGGGAGCCCAAACGTAACTGACTTGGGCCCAAACGTGAATACACAACATGGTCCGAGCCCACTCGGAAGAGAGAGCGAGATTGGATCTATTGCCATTTGTCATGACCTAACTCCTGAACCAGCAAACCCGGACATGTATATGCATGTGATGGATCACAACTACAACGCTTGGTTGGGCTTCTTACCACAAGGCTCAAAAGATGCAACTTGTTACATATGATCCATTCACACAACACATATAAGCTCAAGACCTCCCCCACTCCTTTTCGATTAGGGATTGAGTACCCTGGCTCCCTACGCAGGCTATGTGTCACATCTATACCTCTTCTCGTCGAGCCATTTGAACTCACGAGTATATTTCTTGGCTTTTGAAACCTCTAAAGGAGTCTCAGCTGCTTATTTCTTATAACTCAGTACCTGGAGGAGATTTTGTCTTTTTACATCCCAATACCTTTCAAACCTAGTAAACCAAGTCTATTAGATGATTAAGACTCTTGTGTCTATCTTTTGAGACTTATGAGGATATAATTTCCACTATAAGAAATTAATACGGACTATTATATTCTTAAAGAATATATACAAGTTAATCAAGATATTGTACATAAAACTATATATATATATATATGGAAAAAAATCAAAGGTTGAGGTAAAATAGAGATGTTGATGATCTAGGACCATAGGTAGGCCCCTTGATGAAGTATTAGAATATATAGATTTTATGGGAATTTTTAAAAGGTATTCTTAATTATTATTATTTTTCTAAGTAGTACTGTTATAAGATATTATATTTTTAGGAAATTATATATATATATAAGAAAGATAATTTTTTAAATATTGGTAGACTCTATTGTTCATAGAGTATGTTGTATTTTTCTAGTAAATATATAATTTATTATGAATTATTAATCATTTAGTATATTAAAATAATATTTATAATATTATATTACTATTAAAAAAGAAAAAAATGTCAAAACACGGGCATTCTTATTGTTTTGAGGAGTTTGGCTAAATGTAGAAGCTTGTATGGTGTCATTTCACCAAATGGTGAAATAATGTTGTTTTACCATTAGAAAGGTTGCCAGTTTATCTTGTCAGGTGACCCACCATTTTTAAGTATATCTATTGATCTAAAATCGGGAATCACAATGCATCATTTCTAGCTATGAGAAATTGAATTTTGTTTTCCATTCTCTTGCTTTGATTGTCTGAATTCATTATCTTGTGACTTGTGTGCTTCATGAATGGATTTCATCCATAATCTGGTGAGTATCACCATTTTTAAGTTTATAATTTTGAATTTATATAGGCTTGGATTACAACATGTTATAACTCGATTTTTACTACGTTTTGTTGCAGATAGTGTGGGGATATGTTTCATGTAGGTTTGATTGGAGTTGGATTGAGAAACAGTGAAATTCTTTTTCTAGAAATTCTTTGGTTTTGTCTAACCATAGGTTGAAGACTATTGCAAGCAACACGTGGTCCGTAGGTCTTCTGAGTGATGTGTCATCCGTAGGAGGAGTGAACGACTTGTAGTCTAGACATGGTATGAGTGACAAGTCGTAGGGTTGGGGTTTGGTTCCAGGTTGGACCAAGGATGACATATAACTGTGTCTTAGAGTGACATGTGTTGTAGAACCGCATCCTTGTATCTGCCTAGTCAACATTGTTTGCTTAATCAGCTTCATTTAGATTGATCCATTTGTTAGTTTATTTTGTTGACTCAGTCGAAATATAGTCAAGAAATTATCATTTTACCCCTATTGGAACTATTCGTGTTTTGGGCTTGTTTCGAGAAGTTAAGGGCCTTCAGCCCAATCTATTAGCCACTAGGCTGACCCATTCATTTTTTAGTTCCATCTATTTGTTTTCAAGCCATATCGTTATCGAACCACATTGTTTGTGTATTGGAACCGAGCTATATAAGTAGACCCTAACCCATCCTAACATAGCAGAAATCCATTCTTATTTTCATATTTCATTTTTTGACAAACCTTAAAATTTTCTTTCCTATTTTGTATATTGCTCTGTTATTTCCTTTTTCCCGTGCACTGCCTTCCATTCTTTCTTAATAATCACACACAAACTGTACAGTAAAAGGTTATCAATTATTTGAATTTCCGTGGTCACGGCTTGCCCTCGGTCATTCTGGACTACCGTGACTCTGGTCTTCTTAGGCACCACTTGTACTGGACTTACCCATTTACTGTCGGGAATCGGGTATATCATACCTGCATCTAGTAATCTCAGTACTTCTTTCTTCACCACCTCCATCATTGGCGGGTTTAGTCTTCTCTGCGCATCTCGGGTGGGTTGTTTGTCATCCTCTAGTAAGATTCTGTGCATACAAACAGCGGGGTTGATTCCTTTAAGGTCTGCTAAAGTCCATCCGATAGCTTGTTTGTATGCTTTGAGTACTGCTGTTAACTGTGCATGTTCTTCCATAGATAGCTTGCTTGAGACTATTATTGGAAGGGTGTTGTTTTCACCTAGGTAGGTATATTGCAGATGTGATGGTAGTGGCTTCAAGTCCAAAGCTGGCGGGTGCTCTATGCTCAGTTGTAATTTCTCGTGCAAAACTGGGAGTTTAACGTAATTCACCTGAGGTGGCTCTACCGTGGTCGTGGTAAGGTCACGGAGAGCGTCGATCATCAGGTCATCTACTTCGGTGCTTGCATCCTCAAAACCTTCGATTACTATACTGTCTTCCAGAGCAACCTGCAATCTGTCAGTGTCGTATGTCCTGGAAGCAGTCTGAACAAGTTCATCTTAGTGTCTAGGGCATATATAGTGGCTCCAGGATCCGGGTGTCTCATGGCTTCAGATATACTGAAGGTCACGGTATCCTCATCAAACTCCATTGACAGAGTACCTCTGTGGACATCAATCTTTGTTCTGGCTGTCTTTAGAAAAGGCCTTCCGAGTAGAATCAATTGTTGTCCATCGTTTTCCATCTCTAGTACAAAGAAGTCTGCTGGGAATACCAATCCTTTTATCTGTACTAACAAGTCTTCAACCACTCCAGCTGGAACTCCAGTTTTCTTCAATCTCCCAAGGTTGAGAGTCTTGTACACAGACAGAGGCATCATATTGATTGATGCGCCAAAGTCGCACATAGCTTGTGCTATTTGGACGCCTCCAATTTTTAGTGGGACTGAAAACATTCCCGGATCGTTGCATTTCTCGGGCATGTTTTTCTGGAGGACTGCAGACACAACCTCTCCCACCGTGACCTTGGCATTATCAGATAATCGTCTTTTTTTGGTGCATAGCTCTTTCAGGAATTTAGCAAATTTTGGAATTTGCTTTATTGTCTCCAGAAGCGGTATATTGACTTCCACTTTCCGAAAAATATCTAGAATGGCCTGCTCTTCTTGATTCCTTTTGTTTTTTGCTAATCTGGCAGGGAATGGTGGAGGTACCGTGATCACGGGCTTGGGCCGCACTTCAATTTTTTTTTCAACTTCTGCTTCGTTGTCTTGCGGTATTGTTTTTGGCTGAGACGAGGGTATCTCCGAAATGCCGGCTCCTTCTCGAGTAGGCTGTGGTTCCTCCGGAATCTTAGTTTGTCTGTCCTGCACCTGTGGTGGCTCCTGAAGCTCTTTTCCAGACCTGAGAATGATAGCACTAACATTATGCTTGGGGTTAGTTTCAGGTTGTGCAGGTAACTTACCTTCCCTCGCATTCTGAGCATTTTGGTTGGCCAGCTGTTGTTGTATGAATAATTGCTGGTTCAGTGTCACTTGCTTTAGGGCATCCCATATTTTTTCTAACTCCTCCTGAGGGTTGCGGCTGGAAGGCCCCCTCTCGTAAGTGGTTCCTGGTCTCTGCTCTTGTGCTCCACTATCATAGGACAGATTTGGATGAATTTTTCTCGGTTCATAAAACCCACCTTGTTTTCCAGCAAACTCTTGGTTCCTCCGGTATGGTGGGACATACTGATTGTATGCGTTTGCATCCTGGATTTCATTGTTGAGGACCTTGGGGCATTCGTCTGTACCATGGTCACGGTTTCCGCAGAACTCACATGGCTTTGCTTGAAGTTGTGAAACGTATTTCTTGAATGCATTTCCCACGGTTTTGTCAATCATTTGCTGGAGGTCTGCTTCTGCGATGTTCATGGAGGTTCCTGTAACTGTTCCTGTGGTTGGTTTTGGAGCTGGTCTCCCTCGTCTCACACGGTGTTTGGCTCCCTTTATCATGTTGAGAATTAGATCTTTAGCTCTTCGGGAGTCAAGGGAAAGAAGATATCCATTAGCAGAATGGTCCACAGCACTCCTAGTTTCATCGTCCATACTATGATAGAAAGCCTGAAGCAACTGGAAATTAGTATATCCATGTCGTGGGCATGCTGAGCAGAGTTTCTTAAATCGTCTCCAGTAGTCGTACAAGGTTTCTGCTTCATCCTGTCGTACCACAGCTATTTGCCGTCTGAGGTCATCTTCGACAGAAGGTGGGAAATATTCGTATAAAAACGCGTCTACCATTTCGTCCCATGTCCTGATGCATCCAGGAGGCATCTCACTAAGCCATTCCTCGGCCTCTCCCTTTAATGAGAAAGGGAACGAACGAAGCAGTACCTGATCCATTACCAAACCTTTTGGTTTAAAACTCGTACATGCCATCTCAAACTTCCTCAGGTGTTCGTTTGGGTCTTCACGGGCTCGTCCATGGAAGAAAGGCAAAGTTTGAAGGAGCCCGGGCTTCATTTGATAATTAACATCTCGATCATTCTCGTGAATGATGCACATTGGTCTTCTAAATCTACCGGTTCCCCCCATTTCTTCCATTGGAATGAGTTGGGCTTCATCCTCTTCTTCATCAGCTAGAAAGGCATCTAGTACCTTGTAAGGTCTTCTTCTCTCGACCTCATTATTCATTGGAGGAGGATCCTCTAGTGGAGGATCTCCTATTGGTGCTGGTGGATCCCCATGGTTCCTTGCTCTGTTTGGGTCTTCAGCCATTGGAGAGGCTGGTATATGGAGTGGAGAAGCTGGATTGCTTGGTGATGAACTGACCATGATATCGGTCTGGTCACGGTCACTTGCTTGATTAGAACTTGACGATGCAGCAGATGTAGACGGGTTTCGTTTTCGTCTAGAGTTATTCAGTCAACAGGTTGACTTAATTTCTGGGTCTAGAGGCAACAAAGGTCCTGTTCGGCTTGAACGGGTCATATACTGCAAGAATTCTAAATTCTTATCTGCCGTCTCCCCGGCAACGGCGCCAATTTGATGATTGTCGTGCGTTCACCAAAATAATCTTCCTCTTTTTGGACAGGTAGCTAGCAGCAAAGAAGGTCGAATCCTCAGGGAGATGGCTTGTAAGAGTTGGAAGTCTTAATGTGGAATCGGCCGTGGTCGCAGTGTGCCCACGGTCGATAAGATCGAAGAGTTATGGGTTCGCAGTAATAGGTAGAGATTGAGTAAGTAAGTGTAACGAATTGAAAATAGGAAATAAAGTTCTGACTCAAATGCTTTTGATATTCCTCGATTCAATCCATACCTAGACCACCCATGATCACGGGCCCTCTAAAGATGCATTCACGTCTTTTCTGTTGGATCCTAGTTAGTAAGTTGCTCAGTACGACTGAGCACTCCAGGGGGGTGGAACGTCCTCCACCCTTTCGTGTCTAACTTCCCAGAAAGCCTTACCCTCAGATCTGCTACGTAGTTAATCTGAGTGTGCCCTCTCGCCATTCGTGTTCAACTCACCACCCACGATTATCAGTGTTTGGCTTCTAATTTGTTGTGGAGTTGATCAGACACCATAACATCACTAAACACAAAGAATGACGAGAAATAACATAAGAAATTGAATAACGGACTGAACGGGGCCTCACAAGGGTCAAGTCTGGCAAATGGACTAAATTGAGGAAACAAAAAAAGTTTAGCTCTTCATTGATTTTGAGTAAAATCTATGAAGATGTTGTTTTTCGAAACAAAGAAAAATCTACTCTCCCCCCTTTTTCCACAAGCGGCCAAGGTCTATATATTCTGTCTACCAAGATCTCGCAGGATCTGAATCAGATCACTACATATCAGTTAGGATTTCCCGAGATGCCAGGCAGATCTTCAGACCGAGGTCACGGTCAGCCCCCGATCTTCGTGGTCATTAACTATCGAATCGTGGCTTCTGATTCCCCTTCAGAAAATCCGCCTTCAAATCCTCAAAATATCCTGTAAAATCCTGCTTACAGAACAATCTTGTAAGATATCAGTAATAACTTTATAAACGTATTTATTTGATAATAGAAAGTACTAACTAGCAGTATTTACGTAAAGTAAAACCGCATTTTTATCATACTATCACACCAGTTAAGCCATAGGTTGTTGTAGAGCCAGAGGTACAGATTGAGCCAGAGCTTCAGTAGGTTGACGTACAAGGTGATACATTACTAGTTCAGCTATCCAAATTGCTGAAGGAGGCCAGACATTTGGGGTGTGAGAGCTTCTATGGCACTAGTGATGTGATAGCAGCAAAGAATTTGAAGAACAAGGTTGTTCTTACTACATAGGATCTAAGATTTTCTGCTGAGGACAAGGTGACTTTAGCCTTTCTTCTGTTAGAGAGGGACCTAGCCATTTGGTGGAGTTTGGTGAGAGACAGATATGCAGGCCAACCCACCTGGGAGGACTTTTAGACGGAGTTTGACCAGAGGTACTACACCCAGTATTTCAAGGATCAGAAGAGAATTCTATGACCTTTTCTAGAGAAAAAAAACAATTTTTTAATACAAGAAAGAGTTGCAGGCACTAGTACAATTTGTGCCAGAGGTGGACAGAATGAGTGCTATAATGGCTAGCAGGTTTCAGCATGGCATTTTAGGATTGAAGACCAGTAATGATATCGAGGAGCTAGTAATGGATGTAGTGAAGGCTGAGGAGATCCTTCAGGGATAAAGAAGTCAAAGTCAAATGTGCAAGGACATTTCAGCTAGTAAAGGTCTTATTATGCGTAGTTCGAGGTTCAAGTAGAAGTTCAAGGGTAGGACAGCTGCTCCTTACCCTTTAGGGTAGACGAGGTCTCAGGATACCATTTCAGTCACTACACACTCACAGCCTCCTAGGTCGTTCTAGAGTGTGAGTAGGCCATCTAGGCCACCTAGATACGGGAATTGCAAGTAGTTCCACCCACCTCCTAGCCCATAACCAGCCTAATGCTTTTAGTGTGATCAGTTTCGGGACATGGCTAGAGAGTGCCTTGGATTTATAGCAACCCAGCCGAGTGCTTCGCCATCTAGAATTCCAGCACTTCTAATAGCTCTAAGGTCAGGGATCAGTCATATGGATTCATAGGGTTCTAACAGACTACCTCAGAGGACTCAGACAGTAAAGCCTTCTAGTAGTCAGACTATAGGCCAGTAGCAACAATAACCACAGCAGCAGAGACAGTAGACATATCTCTTTACCTTGGTCAATGTAGAGGCTGTAGCTAGTCCACACATCATGATAGGTACTATCACTATTTTCTTTTCTTATGCTAGAGTCCTCTCAGACCCCAGAGCGAATAGGTCTGTTATTGGTCATAGGGTAGCTAGGAGTGCTGATAGAGAGTTATCACCCCTAGATTTACCCATTGTTTGTACTCTGTTAGGTGAGTAGTTGGTTTGCAGTAGTGTTTATCTAAGTTGTGTTCTGAGGATAGGTTCAGTGGAGATTGAGGTAGATCTAATTTCAATAGACACCAAGGAGTTAGATGTTATTCTTGGTATGGATTGTTTAACTAGATACAGAGCACGGATGAATTGTTTCACAAAGAGGGTATGGTTCAATTTGGCTGATTGTCGGCGTAAAATTGAATTTATATTTAATCACAAGCGCACAACTGTCAACAAATAATATAATTCAAAAGAATGAGTATCGATCCCATAGGGACAGCCATTTAAAACCAGTCAATTCGTCAAATTCACTATTGTAGTTAAATGAATTGAGTAAAGAGTTGTAATTAAACTAAATCTAAAATCTAAGTTAACTAGTTAGGTGTTAGGGTTAGGGTTGTTAGATAATTTGGAAAATAATCCAACTAATGTTCAGTTCCAGTGTTCTCTAAGATTTTTTTTATCATCTTTCAATCCACTAATATCCACTCAGACTATTAAGAGTCAATCCAGATTCACAACTAACTATATTCCTATGTCAATCAAGTTTCCGAACTGTTTGCCCAATTAAAATGAACCCTAGGTTTGTTGATTTATTCCTATTATACCAAGTTTCGACAATATCTCTAGGACTTCTAATCTGTTGTCAATGTTTAACCATTCTCCCGAATCAGTTAAGACTCACCTATAAACAAACTGGCCAGGTTTGCTAATTAATCAAGACTTAGAAATAGAGTCAAGAACTTTTAATAAGAATACAACAAATTAGAATCTCAGTTTAACATCAGTAAATCAAGATTGCAAAAGATAGAGAGAAAGAATTAACCCATATAATCTTGGCATTAATTAAAACTCAAACAAACATACCATAGTCTTGATCCCTGAGGGATCGATGATATGTGCTGATAATAAATCTTCACTGTGTAAAGTGTTCGGTGAAAAATAATACAGCCCTGATGTCTATTTTATACTAGAAATTAAGAACATAATCTTTATTCAATTCTAATCGTCCTTATCCGTGTATTTGATCGTCCTTATCTGTGTATTTGATCGTCCTTATCTATGTATTTGATCGTCATTATCTCGTAGTTGATCACTTTATCTCTTACGACCGACCGGTCTATTGATATTCGATATTGAACCGACAGGTCGGTATAGTTGAACCGACCAGTCGGTGTGTCTTCGGCAAAAATTCATCATTGAACCGACTAGTCAATTGGTTTTCACTGACCACTCGGTTAGCCCTTGCAATTGCCAACTCCATTTTTGACTTATTGCTACGTTTTTCTACATTTTTCATTCAAAAAACACTCCCTTTTTCCGTTAAAACCCATAACACATCTATTCAACCATAATTCTTAACAAACAATCAAAACATGCCTAAAGCAAAACCAAAATCATACGGATGACCAATGTTAAAAAGAAGTCATCAAATCTCCTCAAACATAAAACTTTGCTACTCCCTTCAAAAAATAGTTTGATAAAGAAACACAAACACCCAATACCCAGATAATTTCAATCATGGAATCTTAGTTCACTTCATCAATAACTAATAACAAACACCCAATTCTGAAATTCTGGTCTTTGAATTCTTACCCTGTTGCATCAATTTAAGTTTTACATAAAAGAATTAGGATTTGCATAACGCCCAATACTCATGTACTAGTTCATCAAATCAATCACAATGTTTATTGGAATTTCAAAAGTGCAGCTCAAAGATCCTATTAAGTTAAATCTACCATAAAAGCTTCCATAATTGTGTTGCAAATTTTTTTTTTTCAATTTTCATAGCTTCCAGCACATAAAATTGTATTTTTTTACCTAAGGATGAAAGGTATTGGTGAGTTAGGCAATAGCTTAACTTGTACTAACCAACCTTTTTAATTTTTTTCCTCAGCATAAACTAATCAATTTGATGCTTCGTTGCTCTAAATATTGGTTAATGTTTGAACCTAATTCCATATTTAATTTGTAAAACCAATTTCAGTATAATCCACTTTCAAATCTAATCAGCCATACTAAACAAAGATAAACATTCATCATGAATTTTTCAGGAGTGAACCAATCTCCTCAAACTTAATATAAATGGACATCCCAGACAAAGCATCAAATAATGTAGGACACAGAAATTCAAATAATTGAAATAAACATAATAGAAAGATAGATAAACGAGACAACAAACTTAGCTTCCTCCTGGTGCTTAATCATTATCCCCCATTGTGGTGGAGGTGGGTTCCCTGGATTTGGATATTTCCCATAAAGTCTCCATGATGATTTGTTGCTGTCTCACCAATGTGCATTGCCGGAGAAATTTCTTCAAGTCACACTATCATATCAATATCCATAGATTTAAATAAAAAAGAACCTATCTCCCTTGGCCAGGTAGGTTGATGGGACGCGCTGGTGGTTTTTACGTTTGCAGGTGTATTTTCAGATCATATTTTTGAGAGAAAGGAAACTATTTTTGGGATAGGTGAGAGAGGATAAGTTGCAGGAGGTGTAGGGTTTAAAGAATGAGGGGAGAAAAAAAGGAGGATAGGTATTAAAAACCCATCTAGACTTAAATGACCGGTCAATTCACATTCGGCATGTTTGGTTTTAGAGACCGATAAGTCGATTGGTTGGCATCAACCGGTCAGTGTGATATCGTAAAACCTTTTTATTTAACCGACCAGTCAGTAGTTAACAACAGACAGGTGGGTGGCCTCTCATACGGAATTTAACCACAACTGACTGGTAGGATATGATGTATGAACTAGGCGGTTGTGCTACAAATGCTTCATCGACATGTTTTCCTTTGTATATTCCTCCTCAGATTAAATCACCAGCATAGAAACCAACTCATTAGCGCAAATACTCTTTTCTTCACAAGTCTCACTTTTTTTTCTTTTTTTTTTATTATATTATGCCTCCAATTCAGAGCCTTAGTTTAGGTCCTGGCATGATCTTTTCAGCTTCAATTCATAGCCTGTATTTATGGCTTAAAATTGAATTTATCTTTAATTGCAAACGCACGATTGGCAACAAGTAATATAGTTTAAAAGAAGGAGTAACGGTCCTATAGGGAGAGCAGTTTAAAACCAATCAATTTGTCCAATCAACTATTCTAGTTAAATGAATCGAATTGAGAGTTGTAATTAAACTAAATCTAAAATCTAAGTTAACTAGTTAGGTGTTAGGGTTAGGGTTGTTAGATAATTTGGAAATTAATCCAACTAATATTCAATTCCAATGTTCTCTAGTCTGGACTATTAAGAGCCAATCCAAATTGTCAACTAACTATATTCCTATGTCAATCAAGTTTCTGAACCGTTTTTCCCAATCAATATGAACCCTAGGTTGGTAGATATATTCATATTCTATCATGTTTCTGCGATAGCTCTAGAACTTCTAATCTTTTGTCGAAGTTTAACCGTTCTCCCGAATCAGTTAAGACTCATCTGTAAACAAACTAGTCAGGTTTGCTAATTAATCAAGTTGTAGAAATAGAGTCAAGAACTTGTAATAAAAACACAGCTAATTAGAATCCCAATTTTATATCAGTAAATCAAGACTATAAAAGATAGAGAGAAAGAATTAACCCAAATAGTCTTGGCATTAATTAAAACTCAAATAAACATACCAAAGTCTTGATCTCTGACGGATCGATGACACGTTCTGAAAATAAAGCTTGATAGCATAAAGTGTTTGATGAAAAATAATACAACCCTAATTTCTATTTTAAAATTAAAAATAAATAGATAATCTTCATCCGCATCTGATCATCCTTATCTTGTTAAGTGATTGGCTTTGTTTGATATCTTTGGTGTCGATCTCATATGACTGATCAGTCGGTGTAAGTGAACCGACCAGTCCGTTAATGTTCGGCATTATCGTATCAATGAAATGACTGGTCGGTTAAGAGCAATAGACCAGTCGGTCAAGCTTCATCTTTTTTCTCTTTTTAAACAACCGACCGTTAGTTGAGCTTCGACATTCATATTTTAAAATTCCTCCCCGACTCGACCAACTATTTGGTTATCATTCACATTTTTGCCTTAGTTTGTTCTTCTTGTAACCTACCGGTAGGTTGATAGGCACCCAACGGTTGGTTATCACTCATATTCTGGGGATTTTTCACTCCTTTTAATCGACTCGTCAATGTCCACTCGACATGCTCTCGTTGTTGAACTTACTGGTCGGTTGTCCAACGAATGCCTCACCGACATGTTTTTATTTGCTTACTCCTCCTCAAACTTAATTCCTTGCACATAAAAAAACTCATTAGTGTCAAACACTATCTTCTTCTCTCATCTCACTGTTTCTTTTCTTCTTCTTTTTAATAATGGATTGCCTCCCATTCAGCACCATAGTTTTGGTCCTGGCATTTCCTTATAAAATTCAATTTTAAAATTTTAGGATAATGTTGGAGGCTAGAGATACTTCCACACCATAGTAGGGCTTCAATCTTTGCCGATTCACTTTGAATGAATTTTCAGATTTGGAATTCTGCACCTCTATCGAGCCGTAAAGAAACACAGTGACTATTGTAAAAGGTCCAGACCTTCTTGATTTCAGTTTTCCTAAGAATAAGCCATCTAGGCCACTTAGATACGGGAATCGCAAGTAGTTTCACCCACCTCCTTGCTCATAGCCAGCCTAATGCTTTCAGTATGATCAGTATAGGCACATGGACAGAGAGTGCCCTAAAGTTAGAGCAACCCAGTCGGGTGCTTCGCCATCCAAACTTCCAGCACTTTTAGCAGCTCAGAGGTCAGGGATCACTCATATGGGTTCGTAGATTTCTACAAGACTATCTCAAAGGACTCAGACATGAAGGCTTTCTAGTAGTCAGACTACAGGCCAGCAGTAGCAACAGCCACAGCAACAGAGACAACAGATATATCTCTTTACCTTGGCCGATACAGAGGCTGTAGCTAGTCTGGACATCTTGAAAGGTACTATCACTATTTTCTCTTCCTATGCTATAGTCCTGTCAGACCCCAGAGCGAATAGGTCTTTTATCGATCCTAGGGTAGCTAGGAGTGCTGATAGAGAGTTATCACCCCTAGGTCCACCCATTTTTTTTACTTTGTTGGATGAGCAGCTGGTTTGCAGCAGTGTTTATTTAAGTTGTGTTCTGAGGATAGGTTCAGTAGAGATTGAGGTAGATATAATTTCATTAGACACCAAGGAGTTGGATGTTATTCTTGGAATGGATTGTTTAACTAGATGCAGAGCACAGATGAATTGTTTCACAAAGAGGGTATGGTTCAATTTGGCTGATTGTCGGCGTACAATTGAGTTTACCTTTAATCACAAATAGTTTAAAAGAACGAGTATCAATCCCATAGGGACAACCATTTAAAATCAATCAATTCGTCTAATTCACTATTCTTGTTAAATGAATTGAATAAAGAGTTGTAATTAAACTAAATCTAAAATCTAAGTTAACTAGTTAGGTATTAGAGTTAGGGTTGTTAGATAATTTGGAAAATAATCCAACCAATGTTCAATTCCAATGTTCTCTAATATGTTCTTGATCATCTTTCAATCCACTAATATCCACTCTGACTATTAAGAGCCAATCCAAATTCATAGCTAACTATATTCCTATGTCAATCAAGTTTCTGAACTGTTTTGCCCATTTAATATGAACCCTAGGTTTGTAGATATATTCCTATTTTACCAAGTTTTCGTGATATCCCTAGGACTTCTAATCTATTGTCAAAGTTTAACCATTCTCCCAAATTAGTTAAGACTCACCTATAAATAAACTGGCCAGGTATGCTGATTAATCAAGAATTAGAAGTAGAGTCAAGAACTTTTAGTAAGAATACAACGAATTAGAATCTCAGTTTTACGTCAGTAAATCAAGATTGCAAAAGATAGAGAGAAAGAACTAACCTATATAGTCTTGGTATTAATTAAAAATCAAACAAATATACCAAAGTCTTGATCTCTGATGGATCGATGACACATTCTGAAAATAAAGCTTCTCTATGTAAAGTGTTCAATGAAAAATAATACAACCCTCATTTCTATTTTATACTAGAAATTAAGAAGATAATCTTTATTCGTATCTGATCGCCTTATCCGTGTATTTGATCGTCTTTAGCTCATACTTGATCGCTTTATCTCTTACAACCAACCGGTCTGTTGATATTCGGCAGATTTGTCAAGTTGAATCGACTGGTCAGTGTAGTTGAACATACCGGTCAGTGTGTCTTCGGCAAAAATTCATCATTGAACCGACTAGTCACTTGGTTTTAACTGACCAGTCAGTTAGCCCTTGCAATTGCCAACTCCAATTTTGACGTATTGATACGTTTTTCATACGAAAACACTTCCTTTTGCCGTTAAAACCCTTAACACATCTGTTCAACCACAATTCTTAACAAATGATCAAAACATTCACTAATTAATCATAATTAGCATGCAATTAACATAAAATAAAACCAAAATCATACAGATGACCAGTGCTGAAAACAAGTCATCAAATCTCCTCAAAGTTAGAACTTCGCTAGTCCCTTGCAATAATAGTTCGATAAAGAAACACAAACACTCAGTACCTAGATAATTTCAATCATGGAATCTTAGTTCACTTCATCAATAACTAATAACAAGCACCCAATTCTGAAATTCTGGTCTTTGAATTCTTACCCAGTTGCATCAATTTAAGTTTTACATAAAGAAAATAGGATTTCCAAAGCACCCAATACTCATGCACTAGTTCATCAAATCAATTACAATGTTTATTGGAATTTCAAAAGTGCAGCTCAAAGGTCCTACTAAGTTAAACCTACCATAAATGCTTCCATATTTGTGCTGCAATTTTTTTTCCTATTTTCATACCTTCTAGCACATAAAATTATATTTTTTTTACTTAAGCGTGCACAGTATTGGTGAGTTAGGAAATAGTTTAACTAGTACTATCCAATCCTTTTAATTTTTTTTCTCAATATAAACTAATCAATTTGATGCTTCGTTGCTCTAAATATTGGTTAATGTTTGCACCTAATGGCAATATTAATTTGTAAGACCATTTTTAATACAATCCAGGTTCAAATCTAATCAGCCATACTAAACAAAATTAAACATTCATCATGAATTTTTCAGCATTGAACCAATCTCTTCAAACTTAATATAAATGGACATCCCAGACCTAACATCAAATCCCAACATAACGTAACAAATAATGAAACACAATAACAAAATATTTCATATAGAACATGATATAGGACACATAAATTTAAATAACTAAAATAAACATAATAGAAAGATAGATAAGTGAGACAACAAACTTAGCTCCCTCCTAGTGCTTAATCACCATTGCCCCCATTTTGGTAGAGGTGGGCCACCTGGATTTAGATATTTACCATAAAGTCTCCGTGATGACTTGTTGTTGTCCCACCATTGTGCATTGCTAAAGGGAAATTCCTTCAAGTCACACTTTCAAATCAGTGTCCACAACTTTAGATAAAAAAGAACTTGTCTTGGTAGGTTCATGGGGCTCCGCTGGTGGTTTTTAGGTTTGGAGGAGTATTTTCAGTTCAGATTTTAGAGAGGAAGGAAAATATTTTCGGGATAGGTGAGAGAGGATAAGTTGCAGGAATTTTAGGGTTTAAAAAAAAATGAAGAAAAAAAGGGAGGATGGGTTTTAAAAACCCATCTTGACATAACTGATCAGTCAGTTTGAGTGAGTTCACATTCGGCATGTTTAGTTTTATAAACCGATAGACCGGTTGGTTGGCATCGACCAGTTTGTGTGATCTCGTAAAACCTTTTTATTTAATCGACCAATCAGTATCTAGGAACCGACTGGTGGGTGGCCTCTCATACGGAATTTAACCACAACTGACTGGTCGGATATGATTTACGAACCAGTCGATTGTGCTACAAATGCTCCACTGACATTTTTACCTTTATATATTCCTCCTCAAATTTATTAACCTTCATAGAAACCAACTCATTAACGCAAATACTCTTTTCTTCACTCATCTCACTTTTTTTTTTTATGATAGGTTGCCCCCAATTCAGAGCCTTAGTTTAGGTCCTGGCATGAACCTTTCAGCTTCAATTCATAACCTGTATTGATGGCTTAAAATTGAATCTACCTTTAATTGCAAGCGCACAATTGTCAACAAGTAATATAGTTTAAAAAGAGTATCGGTCCCACAGGGAGATCCGTTTAAAACCAATCAATTTTCCCAATCCACTATTCTAGTTAGATGAATCGAATTTATAGTTATAATTAAAATAAATCTAAAATCTAAGTTAACTAGTTAAGTGTTAGGGTTAGGGTTGTTAGATAATTTGGAAACTAATCCAACAAATTTTCAATTCCAATGTTCTATAATCTATTCTTGATCATCTTTCAATCCCCTAATATCCTCCCGGACTATTAAGAGCCAATTCAGACTGTCAACTAACTACATTCCTATGTCACCCAAGTTTTTAAACCATTTTGCCCAATCAATATGAACCCTAGGTTGGTAGATATATTCCTATTCTACCAAGTTTCTGCAATAGCTCTAGGACTTCTAATCTTTTGTCGAAGTTTAACCGTTCTCCCGAATCAGTTAAGACTCGTCTATAAACAAACTAGCCAGGCTTGTTAGTTAACCAAAACTTAGAAATAGAGTCAAGAACTTGTAATAAGAACACAGCAAATTAGAATCCCAGTTTTACGTCAGTAAATCAAGATTATGAAAGATAGAGAGAAAGAATTAACACAAATAGTCTTGACATTATTTAAAACTCAAATAAACATACCAAAGTCTTGATATCTGGCGGATCGATGACACGTTCTGAAAATAAAGCTTGATAGCATAAAGTGTTTGATGAAAAATAATACAACCCTGATGTCTTTTAAAAAATTTAAAATAAATAGATAATCTTTATCCGTATTTGATCGTCCTTATCTGCACAAGTGATTGGTTTTTTTTGATATCTTTAGTGTCGATCTCATATGACTGATCAGTCGATATAAGTGAACCCACCGGTATGTTAATGTTTGGCACAATCATCTCAATTAAATGACTGGTCGGTTAAGAGCAATAGTCCAGTCTATTGAGCCTCATCTTTTTTAAAAAAAAAAAAAACAACCTGTCAGTTGAGCTTCGGCATTCGAATTTTAAAATTCCTCACCGACTCAACCAACTAGTCGGTTGTCTTTCGCATTTTGGCCTTTGTTTGTTCTTCTTGTAACCTACCAGTCGGTTATCTTCTAAACTCCTTTTAATCGAGTGGTCAGTGTCCACTCGACATGCTCTCCTTGTTGAACTTACTGGTTGGTTATCTTTCATGAACAGGTCAGTTGTCATACGAATGCCTCACCGACATATTTTTCTTTTCTTGCTCCTGCTCAAACTTAATTCCCTACACAGAAACAAACTCGTTATCGTCAAACACACTCTTCTTTCATCTCACTATTTCTTTTCTTTTTTTTGTTTTTTTTAATAATGGATTGCCTCCCATTCAGGGCCTTACTTTTGGTCCTGGCACTACCTTATACAATTCAATCTTGAAATTTCAGTATAATGGTAGAGGCTAGAGATACCTCCCCACCATAGTATGGCTTCAATCTTTGCCTGTTCACTATGAACGAATTTTCAGATTTGGGATTCTGAACCTCTATCGTGCCATAAGGAAACACAATGACTATTGTAAAGGGTCTAGACCATCATGATTTCAGCTTTCCTGGGAATAGTTTAAGCATTGAATTAAACAGCAATACCTGAATCTCTTGTTTGAACTCTTAGTCTTTGATATTTTTATCATGCCATCTCTTCATTTTTTTCTTGTAAATCCTGGCATTTTCATATACTAATTGACGCAGCTCCTTTAACTCATTCAGCTGTAATATCCATTTTTTCCAACTGCTAACAAGTTATAATTCAGCTTCTTGATTTCCCAACAGGCCTTGTGCTCAAGCTCCACTGGCAGATGACACGTGCCTTACCATATAGCAGCAAAAATGGTGTTATTCCCAATGGTGTTTTGCAGGTTGTCTGATCTGCCCATAATGCATCTTCTAATTTACCAGATCAATCCTTCCTCATAGGACCAACAATCTTCTCAAGAATTCGCTTGATTTCTCTATTCGAAACTTCTGCCTAACCATTGATCTGGGGATAATATGGTAGAGCAACTTTGTGTTTAAACCCATATTATTTCAATAAAGCCCTGAATTGGCTGTTGTACAAATGGCTCCCCTCATCACTGATAATAGCCCGTGGAGTCCCAAATCTAGTGAAATATTTTTCCTTAGAAATTTCAAAACCGCTCTGGCATCATTGGTTTCATTAGCCTCATATTTAACCCACTTTGGCACATATTCCACTGCCAGCAAAATATATTTTTTCTCGTAAGACGATGGAAAGGGTCCTATAAAATCAATCCCTCAAGCATCAAATAATTCCACTCCCAGCATATAATTCAAGAGCATCTCATTGCTTTTGTCTATATTTCTAGTCTTCTAGCTTTTATCACACTGTGTAATAAAATGATGTGCATCAAAAAAGATAGTTAGCCAAAAGAAAACAGATTGTAGTACCTTTGTTGTAGTCTTGTCAGCACCAAAATGGCCACCATATGTGGATGAATGGCACTGCGTCAAGATGGCCTCAAACTCTTCCTCTAGTATACACCACCTGATACTTTGATCATTGCCTTTGCAATACAGGAAAAGTTCTTCTCAGAAGTATAAATTGGTGCTATCAATGAATTTCTTCTTCTACTGGCTAAAAAATTCAGGAGGGACTATTTTCCAGACTAGGTAATTGGCTATGTCGGCATACCATAGATCAACATTTTTGGCTGCCAAAACCTGCTAATTAGGGAAGGATTCCCTAATCTTTGAAGCTTCTGAAGTCAGCTGGCTCTCCAACTTGGATAAATGGCCAACAACCTTGTTTTCAGCTCCCTTTTGTATCTGATCTCTACATCAAATTTTTAGAGAATAAGTACCCATTGGATCAGGCATGGCTTGGCATCTTTCTTCACCATCAGGTGATTGATTGTAGTATGATCAGAATAAACAATCACTTTCGACTCAATAAGGTAGTTACAAAATTTATCAAAAGCAGACACCACTACCAGCAGCTCTTTTTTTGTTATAGTATAATTCACCCGGGCTTCATTGAGGGTCTTTCTAGCAAAATAAATGGGATGAAAAATCTAGCCAAGAAAACATTCATCAGCTCATCCATAACTAGTGGCTCCTCAACTGAAGGTTTCATTTTATTCAGCTACCCTAAAGGCACATTAAGTGTTTCAAACTGTCTTTGTCACCAGCTACGCATATTGTCAATGCTTCTAATCAAGGCCGCCACCTCTTTATCATCACTATCTTCTATTCCCAACAAAACAGCTTATAAAGGATCTCAGCACTTGAATTGCTCTCCAATATCATCTACGACTTCTACTTCCCATGTAATAATAACATTTACACTCTTATTATCATGATGCTTCATAGATAAACATATGTCAAGGTAACCTGCTGGTCACCCACTCTTATAGTCAACTAGCCAACATATACATCAATTAAAGTCCTTCCAGTACCCAAGAATGGTCTCCCAAGGATAAGTGGAATAGCTTTGTCTTCTTTCATGTCTAGAATAATGAAACCTACTGGAAAAATAAATTTATCAACTTTAATCAAGACATCTTCCACAATACCTCTAGGGAAGGAAAGTGACCGGTCTGCCATTTGTAAAGTGCAAGAAGTAGGATGCATGTTTTTCAATCCCAAACTTTCTGCCATATAAAGAGGCATGAGGTTGATAATGGCTCCCAAATTACATAGTGCTTTATAGATCTGATTAGCTTAAATCTCAATAGGAATAGTGAAACTCCCATGATTTTTAAGCTTTGAAGGAAGCTTCCTTTGAATAATGGCACTACATTCATCTATCAAAGCCATTGTTTCATAATCTCCTATCTTCCTTCTCTTTACAAGGATAGCTTTCAAAAAATTTTCATAGGTTGGCATTTGTTCCAAGGCTTCAGTAAAAGGAATACTAATCTGTAATTTCTTGAAAACATTCAGGAACTTTGCAAACTATTGGTCTAGCTGCTCCTTCTTTAGCCTCTTAGGAAAATGTGGGGGTGGAAGCTGCTCTTTCTTTTCCTCTATTGGTTTTTCATAGACCTCCTCAAACTTAGGCTCCTACTCACTCTTCTGGCTTCCATTGGATTCTTTGGCTTCTATTGGCTCTAGTAAAGCTATGCCTGATCTCAAGGTTGCAACCTTCAATTCTGAGGGAAGCTTTGTATCTGATGGTAAAGCCCTTGGTGGTCTATTCTGAGCAACTGAGATAGCTGACTCATCTGGATCTCCAAATTTTTAATTATGGAATCAGAAGACATTATGAACTACTGCAAAAGATGCTCTAGATTTATCTTCTTCTCAACTGGTTATGGATTCTGAAAATTTGGATTGCTCGTCTGGAATCCTAGATTGTAACCTCCTCCCTTGTTATGATTTGGATGAGACAAAGGAATTGGGTTATTATTCTTATAAGATAAATTAGGATGGTAGTTCCTATTCTCATTATAAGTGCTACCAAAATAGTGGACCCTGGATTGCCTACATAATTGGCTTCTTCCATATTTTGCTAACATTGGTAATTGTTGTGAATACCTCCACATCGATAACATAGGCCAGAACAAGTGAACTTGCTGAATTCTAATGGAATACTGCCACACTAGCCCTACTTTATGCAAATTTATGCCTCATTGCTGCCATTTCCACTGTCAGTTTAGTATTAGCATCGACTTCAAATATTCCTGGAGTTCTATCAAAATCAGTGTCTTGCCAAGTCTATTTTCTAGTAGCTACTCTTTCTACTAATTTGAAAGCTTCATCGATTTCTTTTTCTAGGAAATTTCCATCGGCAGTGGCATTTAGCATAAATTTGTGCAAGTCTCACTATCCTCTGGAATACCACAATGTGGACACCTCTTCAGCAATACCTTGAATCTCTCAAAGGCTTCATAAAGTGTCTCCTTCAACACCTACTTGAAATTGCTAATTTCATTCCTCAATTGGGAAGTCTTCACGGCTGGGAAAAATCTAGCCAAGAAAACATTCATCAACTCATCCTAAGCAGAAATGGAACCATTAGGTAAGTTCTCTAACCATTCTGTAACTTTCCCAGTAAGAGAGAAAATGAAAAGATGTAGTCTGATTGCCTCAGCATGAACCCCATTGAACTTGAATGTGTCTGTTAGGTTCACGAACATCTTCTTGTGTTTCATCGGATCTTCTGTTTCCTATCAAAAGAACTGGCGATTCTCCATCATCTGAATCATCCAGGCTTAATCTCGAAACAATTGGCTGGAACTGTTGGCCTGCAAATCCTATCACTTTACAGATTGGTTGTTGGTGTGTTGTAGTCCTTCACCGTTCTGTTTCTAGGTTGTGGATTGTCCATCGCTGGAGGAGGATCCACATTGTCTCCTCTATTAGCACCTACTCCTTCATTATTCATTGCTCAGTCCAAAATTCTAAGGCATCTCAGCTTCTGAATAGTTCTTTTAATGCCAGGGTCAACTGGCACAACATCAAGCTTCTTACTCTTTAGGTTATACCTGTTTTCTAGCTGTACGCACTTAAAAAAAACACAAAGATTTAATCTAGAAAAAGATTAAGGGATGAATTGTCCATCTTAAAACCATTTTCCCCGGTAATGGTGCCAAAAACTTGTTAATATAAATTGAATTTACCTTTCTCACAAGTGCACAATGTCATCAAGTGTTATAGTTCTAAGGAATGAGTATCGATCCACAGGGAAAATCTATCTAAATCAATCGAATAGTATGTGGATTGTAAATTCAGAAAGAACTAAAAGTAAATAGCTGTAATGAATTTGCAAAAAAAATAATCAATAGTTCGTATTCAGAATTTGCACCTAGAATTTGTTTTGTTAACTAACCTAGAAGATGTCCTTGATTTCCTTGATTCCAATAATACCTTCCTAGGTTATTACTAGCTAACCCAGAACCCTAATTAGCTATATTTCTAAACTGATTCGGCTAAGAGTTGACTAACCCTAGTAAGTATGAACACTAGGTTTGGCAGATATATTCATATTCTATCAATTAAGTGACCTAGGTATTGTACCCTTATCTCGGAACCTAAACCAATATTCCTACCAAATTAGTTTACGTAGAACAAAGTGATCAATTTTGTAGTGAAGAGCAAGGTAGAATAATCTTCGCTTGTTCACAGGTTAACAAATTCTGGTTTGAATCCTATTTGGGTACTTAGAAGCTAAAATGATGAAAGAAAAGAATAACAAGTAAAACAAAATCTATTGTCATGCTCAAAATCTAAATAACATCCTGTAGATTAATCTATGAAAGATGATGAATCCAACAATAAGAATTAATATTTTTTTTTGGAAAACTATGAACTTGATGATATACAATGAACTCCTAATGTCTATTTATACTAGACCTTAAGTAATTAGCCTTTATCCATATGAGATCATCCTTATCCGTGTATTTCTTGGTTTGATCTCGTACAAACGTGAACTGACCGGTGTAAGTGAACCAACCAATCCATTAAAATTTAGCACGAACGTCTGATTTTCCCATTTGGTGAACCGACCGATGGGTGATGCTTCGAGATTTTTTCTGAATTGCACCGACTGCTCAGTTAGTCGATGGTGATTCGCACTCACCTACATCTCTATGAGTATGTCAATGTGGTTTTCATCCGAAAATACTTCCTTTCATCACTGAAATCCATTGTGCCCCTGTTCAACCACAACACTCAACAAATGATCAAAACGTTCAGTAATTAACACATTTAGATCACAGTTTTCCTTAAATCAAACCAAAATCATAACAAATGACCAGTGTTACAAGCAGGTCATCAGGCAGTTCCAGCGGTAGTGGCAATGGTTCTTGTGGTGGCGGCTCTTGCAGGTGTTGTTCCAACAATGGTGGTTACGCCAATGCTTGTGACAGAGGCAGCTGAGCTAGTGATAGCGACTCCGGTGGTGACGAAAGTGATGGTCTTTCGGTAGAGGCGCTTTGGCCTTCTAGGTGGTTCCTCCTCAAGTATGTTATCATTGAACGTGGCCTTCTTGGTTTGCACCATGGATGAGAAATAAGGAGAAGCTTTAGTGGTGGTTTGTCTAATAAAAAGGGATAATGATAGCGGTGATTTGTTGAAACGATGTCAACATGATGGAAAATAAAAAGAAATGGCGATTAGTGTGTAAAAAGAGAGATGGCTAAGGAGGGGAAGAAGAGTGGCGGCTTATAGGCTAGGGTTTTAGGTTCTATAGGGTGACTTGTCAAAATAGGCCATCCGACTGGTCTTCTTTACATGTAATGACTGGTCAGACTGGCCATCCAACTGGTCGTTCCTTCATGTTGTGACAGGTCGGTGTTGTCTGACTAACTTGTCGATCTTCTAGGCTGTATTTTCCACCATAATAGGGCTTCAATCTCTGGCCATTGACCTTGAATACATTTTGTGTCTTTAGATTATGCACCTCAGTTGTGCCAAACGAAAAATGGAAACTACAACAAAGGGACCTAACCATCTAGATTTTAACTTTCCTGGAAATAGTTTTAAACAAGAATTAAATAGAAGTACCTGCATGCTAGGTGTGAATTCTTGACCTCTCATATCCTTGCCATGCCATCTTTTCACTTTTTTCTTGTAAATGGAAGCACTCTAATAGGCTTGTAGGCGTAGCTTGTTCAGTTCATTCAATTGCAACTTTCTCTTCTCACCTGCAGCTAATAAATCAAAGTTTAGTTTCTTAATTTCCCAATACGTCTTGTGCACCAGCTCCACAAGTAGATGACATGCTTTCCAAAATATCAATCAGAATGATGACATGCCCAATGGTGTTTTGTATACTGTTCGGTATGTCCAAAGAGCATCCATTAGCCTATTGGATCAATCCTTCCTGGTAAGACCAATAGTTTTTTCTAATATCCTTTTGATTTTCCTGTTAGAAACTTCTGCTTGCCTATTGGTCTGTGGATGATAGGTGAGAGCTATTTTTTGTTTGACTCTATAATTTTTCATCATAGCTGCAAATTGGTTGTTATAAAAATGGCTTGGTTCATCACTAATTATTACTTATGGATCTCCAAACCTAGTAAAAATATTCTTCTTAAGAAACCTCAACACAACTTTTGCATCATTGGTTTCAAAAGGTTCAACCTCTACCCATTTGAAAACATAGTCCACAGACAACAGTATGTATTTCTTTCCAAAAGAGGGGAGAAAAGGGCCCATGAAGTCTATACCCCATACGTCAAAAAATTCAACTTGCAACAAAGTATTTAATGGCATCTCATCTCTCTTTCCAATGTTACCTTTTTTCTGACATCTATCACAGTGCAGGTAAAATCTATAGGCATCACGAAAAATTGTAGGCTAGTAGAAACTAGATTGTAATACCTTTAGAACTTTTCTTTTTGCACCAAAATGACCTCTATATGGTGATGAAAGGCACTGCTTTAGGATTTCTCCCATCTCTTCCTTAGGGACATACTTCCGAATGATCTGATTGTTGCAATGTCTGTGTAGAAAGGGCTCATCCTAGAAGTAGAATTTGGTGGAGAGTAGGAATTTCTTCTTTTGCTGGTAAGTGAGATCCAATGAAATGGTTTGACTTACCAAGTAATTTGCAATTTCAGTGAACCAAGAATCCACAACATGTATCGCCTGTACCTGTTCTACTAGAAATGCTTCTGAGTCCAGATGGCATTCCAATCAAGAAAGATGGTCTGCCACCTGATTTTCACTTTCCTTCCTATCTTTTATGTGAGGATCCACTCTCGGTAAATGGGACCCTCACTGTCATGTAGCCCTCGACCCAACACGAGGATCAATCGAGACAACACAAGGCTCACATTAACTTTTCAAAATCAATAACCCAAAAACGCATACCAGTTTGAATTTTTATTTCAAAAGGAGCAAGGCACATCACATAATACACCCAACATAAAATAATCAATGGAGTACACAAACACATACAACGGAAGTCTTAAACCACATAAAACAGGTCACACGACCCCAAACATTCAATACATTGATACCATACACACAAGCCTATATGGATCCACAAAAATTGCCCAAGGCACACATCTCATAACATAAATGGGTATCCAATTAATACATTCATATCCATACTCAATATCTGAACACAAAACCCACAACGGGTCTAAAATAACATTATTGTCCATATCAAGTTATGCATAACACAAGAGCATGAAGATGGTAAAACATAAATATGTCAAGGCTCTAAAATATGCAAGTGCAATAGTTCAGTCCTAAGACCAAAACTAGAAACTCAACCTCAAGACAGATGGCTACAAGCACATGAGCTAGCCTTGAAAAGATCAATAAGGGATGCAGAGATCAAAGACCTCAGTGGGTGTTACAACATCATAAGTATATCCGGTGGAGTAGAGGCATACGGAAAACATCATTATAAAATAGTTGATTTAAACACAATTATCATCCATGAATTCTAATAGTGCACTCAAGGGATTCCATAAATAATGAAACATAATGCATGAGTTGTCAAGCAGAAAGCAATCAGCATATCCCAATAGGTATATAAATCGGCAGTACTCATCAATGTCATACGAGCTACTATGTCCGAGAAACCTATCGGGGCTAATCACAAACCACCCTCAAGTCATCCCCATTAAAAGGTAATTTAGAGCTCATTGGTTGTTAAATTTTCATTTTATAAATATGTATAAACCCTATACTGCCAGTGTTATCTAAAATCAAGTGGAGAAAACACACTTTCACACTCATTCCCAATCCAATACATATAAAAACACATAGCCTGCTAAGTCATAGCAAATTTGGGCATAAAATCCATCCATAAGACAACGTAAAGTAACGTTCCCCTCTACTGGGATTCCGTATACCTACCACGCATTGGCCAAGTGAAACCATTAAATCTAGGATACACTTAAGAAAATACTTATATTGTATCTTTATAGAAACTGAAATGCATGTAATGATCAAATATACATACCCATTATTGGTTCCCACAATATCACGGCATATTTCTCAGGACCTCACAACACTCATAGATGTATGACAAAAGGTTATACTCATCGCTGGGGTTCACTCGGAACGAAATCAGGCTTTTTAGGGAAATTCTGCACTAAGCGACCAGCCCGTGTCTCTCGACTGACCATTTGGTGTGCTCTCAGCAGGATTTCTCATATGCACCGACCGGTCAGTGTGCCTCAACTAACCGATTGGTGGGCTCTCAGTAGGGTGCTCACACAGGTAGATTTTTTGGGTTTGTCACTGGTTTTCACTCAATCTTTGGTGCCAAATCTTACCCAAAATAAACCCTCTCAACACCCACAATGCCAACACACAATAAGCCCAGCAATCAAGATCTCAAATCCAAGAACACACTCTCAATTTAAAGGTACACTGGTTACCAATAATGCATTAATTATAATCAGCATATGCATAAGTAATACTAGAACAATTGATGCATAAATCACTTGGTAAACACACAATGAACTTAGCATGATTATCATTCATAATGGATATATAACCTCTATTCAAAACCAAGCATTTTATCATATTTTAATTAAAAAAAACAAAGCATTTCCGTTTAAACGAATAAAACATAAACTCCTACTTCTTGTCGCACAAACGACTCAATAGCAATACACTTGCCCTTATCAACAGCTCCAACACCACCTAAGCAAACAAACACAAGGCTAAGCATGAATCAAATCAAGGAAAGGAAATGAAAAAAACTGAAAACAAACCTAAAGAGCCCAAAGACGCACAACCTACCACACAACTCACACTATAGCTCATTCAACTCACAAACCAAGAATTTCTAACAAAAGGATGAACCATCCCCTCCTCCACCATGCCACTCATGGCTCAACATCAACCTCCAAGATCAACCAATAACACAATTAGGTTCCTAAACCCCATTAAACTCATAATTACTGAACAGGCCATCAACCACTCTAATCATTCACCCAAGAATCAGTTGATGTTTTCAGGCAATCCAATCCATCAATCTAACATAGAAACATCAAGAGCAATCAAAAGGAACCAAAGATCAATAAAGAAATCAAGGGTTTAGAGAACTTACCCCCCAAATCCCCAAATGTTCCCTAACATCAAGAACAACAAGAATCAGCTCCTCAATCCTAAACTAACAGTGGAAATTGATTGTGGGAGGTTAGGAATGTGTTTGGTATCAATTCTTAGAGGTATTCTTTGAAGGAAAATCAAAGGAGAGATTTCGGTTCTTTGGAAGGGAGAAGGGGATGACTTGCATGAGAGGGAAAGAAGGGGTAAAGGAGAGCTTCAGGTTTCCAAAACAGAAAAATTTTTAAGTGTTGGTTTGAGCTAGCATTTTATACTCCAGGCCCAAAATTCCGAGAAAACCAAACACAAAATATTTTAAGGCCCAATAAGCCCCGAATAGGCCCTGAAAATCGTTAAAACCATTAAACATAAAAAATGGGCTTCAAATGTTTAATTGTGCTCAAAAAATAATAAATAGGATCAAAGTGGATTAGTCGGCTCAAAGGCCCATGGTCACTCAAAACGGACCCGAAACCCGCCCAAATTGATTTCCACTGACTAAAATTTTGACACTTGACCTAAAACACTCGCTGGACACCTAGACACACATCTAGGCTTTCTATGACTGTGTCCGACCTAAAGTAAACACTTGCGTCAACTATCTCGAGTCAAAAGTCAACTCTCGGTCAAACTGGTCAAACCGGGTAAAATTAGGTTACCTACTGAACAATCTCACCGACTAGGTATTCAAAGGAATGAGATCTCACATTTCATCTCCAGATCAAAATCTTGTACTAGCAGTATCCCTTAGATCAAACGTGGTTTAGCATCTTTCTTTTCCATTAGGTGTCTAATGGGTGTATGATCTGTATACACCACCACCTAGGATTCGATTAAGTTTGACCAGAATTTATCAAAGGAAAAAACTGTAGTTAACAATTCTTTTCCCTCGACTATATAGTTTTCCTAGGCGAGATTCATGGTTTTGCTAGAATAGTAGATCGGATGGAACATCTTGTTCCTCCTTTGTCCAAGCACAACTCATATAGCGTGATCACTGGCATCACACATTAGCTCAAATTCTTGTTCCCAATCTGGTGTGATGATGAAAGGGACAGTGACAAGTCTTGTCCTGATTTTCTCAAAAGTCCGTAATACACTCTTGGTCAAAAATAAATTTTTAATCTTTCTCCAAAAACTTTCACAATGGCTCAGTGATTTTAAAGAAATCCTTAATAAACCTCCTGCAAAATTTAACATTTTCCAAGAAACTATGAACGTCTTTCATTGTTGTTTATGAACGTCTTTCATTGTTATTTGGATTGGCAATTCTTCAATAGTTCTAATCTATCCTCTATCTACTCTCAATCCTCTCTCTGAAACCAAATGACCAAAGACTATTCCTTCTATCACTATAAAATAGATATTTCTCCCAGTTGAGAAATAAGTTTGTCTCTATGTATCTCTCCAGTACAACTCCAAAATGTTATAAGTACTCGGAAAATATATCGCTAAAACTGGAAAAATCATCTATGAAGACTTCCATGCATTTCTCAATCTAATCTATGAATATTGCCATCATGCATCTTTGGAAGGTTGCTGGTTTGTTACATAGCCCAAATAACATTCTGCTGAAGGAGAAAATCTCATAAGGGCATTTGAACGTGGTCTTAGTCTGGTCCTCTAAGCTATAGTATTTGGTTATAGCCAGAATACCCATCCAAGAAACACTAGAATGACCCACTAGACAATTTTACTAATAATTGATCAATGAAAGGCATAGGAAAATAATCCTTACAGGTGGCTTTGTTGAGTTTATGGTAGTTCATGCACACTTGCCATCCTGGCATAGTTTTGGTGGGACCAAAATCCTCTTTCTCGTTATTGACAACAGTCATACCCCCCCTTCTTTGGATCGTATTGCACAAGGCTTACCCAGTTGCTATCAGGAACTAGATAAATAATGCCTGCATCCAACCACTTAATCACTTCCTTACTAACCACCTCCTTTATATGGGGATTTAGATGTTTCTGATATTCAATTGACGGTCTGCGGTTTTCTTCCATTTTAATCTTATACATGCAAAATGATGGACTGATTACTCTAATGTCAGCTAGAGTCCATCCAATGGCTATCTTGTTGCTTCTTAGCAGTCTCATCAGTTTCTCCACTTCAAGACTAGTTAGAGAATCAGAAATGATCATCGATAAGGTATCAGATCATCAAGTAGCTACTTTAGCTCAAGTATTGGTGGCTCTACCACTGATGGCTTCATAGTGTTCAGTTGATTGAGTGGAACACCTAGAGACTCGATTTCTCCATCCGGGCATATCATCCATGCTCTAAACCAGTACTATGATATTTATATCACTGATTTTCTCTCCAACCAACGCAGCCTCCTTAGGATCTTGATATTAAAATTCTTCGCTGGTTAGTTAATCGTCTTCTTCTAGTACTACAATTGTGTGCATTTTTTCTGTGTTATGATGCATCATAAAGGCATAGATATCCAAAGTGACCTATTAATCAGCTACTTGCACTGTCAGTTTTCCAGCATCTACGTTGATCAGGGCTCTCCTTATAGTTAAGAAGGGTCTACCCAAAATTAGAGAAAATTCTTTATCCTCCTCGATCTCCAGAACAATAAAATCCACGAGGAAGATGAACTTTTCGATCTTGATCAGCATATCCTCTACTATTCCCTGTGGGAATAAGAGTGACCTATCAGCCATTTACAGGGTGCACAATTTTGGGTTTATATCTCACAATCGTAGCCTCTCCGCCATGCTCAATGGTATGAGATTAACTCTTGATCCTAGATCGTTAATGCTTTGTGAAAATGGTTTGAATCGATCTCATAATGATGGTGAAACTCCCTGGATTTTTCAGCTTTTGAGGGAGCTTCTTTTGAATGACTGCAATACATTCTTCAATGAGGGCTACTATCTTGTATTCCCGAATTTTTTATCATTGGGATAAAATTTCCTTTATAAATTTTACATAAGAAGGCATCTGTTCTAGTGCTTCTGCGAATGAAATGTTGATATGCAATTTCTTGAAAATTTTAAGAACCACTTGTCTAGCTGGTCCTTCAAGCATCAAGGGAATGGTGATGGAGGAAGTTGTGAAGACTCTTTTTGTTTAGGATTTTGTGTATCCTCATTATGCATTTCCTATTTTTTATCCTACTAAGAGCTCATTGGGGTGGCAACGTCATAACTAACAAAACCAAACAGGAGCCACAGCTAAGAAAAAAATGGATTCTCTCACCTCCCAAAACCTCCCACCTCTCACTAAACCCTTCCCTACCATTGCACCCCACCACACACCCAGCTCTCACTCTCCTGCTCCTCATCACTTACAGCTGAGTGCTGGGAAAACACCAGTACCCAGTCTGTTTCAACCGAACGCCAAGGATCAGCCAAGACAACCTGCTCCTAAGTGGGATCCTGCGAATAACGCCCGTCAACCTACTGGTCCACATCACATCCCCTTATCTCGGCTCCATCATCCGATTCTAGCAGGGCATTCCCAAGGGACTCAAGGTTCTCCACCACCCTCTCCTTTGCCTGCTCGTGGTCAACCCAGTCAAGTTCATACCCAGTGGGACCCAGCAAAGGTCTTCAGTCTCTACAGATACATCTCTTATTTCATTGAAGGAGTTCCAGCGGACTGGGATTCCAGCAGGCTTTTCCGGGAGATTGCGTTGATTGAACCGGTCGCTGATGTGTTCATCTCCCAGCGTCAAACCAATCGGGGTTCTCGTTTTGGTTTTGAAAAGTTTGTTCGGTGTGGGTATCAAGAGGCTGCTCGACTAAGAAGACTTACCTCTGCTCTTAGTGTTCATACCCGGATGCGATTCAATGTTGCCCGCTATGGTGTTAGTTTTGGTTCACGTCGTGCAGGACCTGTCAGCCGACCAGTGGCAGTAACGCCGAACCACATCCCCGGGGAACCGGTCCCAAACATGTGGAGGGAGCGTGATAGGAGGACTTATGCAGACGTTACCCGTAGACCAACCTGTACTGAAGGAAATACTAAGTTTGTGGTGATTTTTCCTACCGCTGACATTCAAGAGAAGCTACAGAGGAGCGCTGTTGGATCTTGCTGTGATGGATCTTTTGACAATGCTTTTCTACCTAAGGGGGTTGTCAGTGCAACTATGGGGGGCCATCGGCATCTTCTAACTTTTGCCACAGCCGATTTGATGAGACAGGAACTTAGTTCCAACATCTGCTTTTGGCAAGGATTGTTCTTTGATATTCATCCGTGGACACACGAGGACACAGGGCACAGACGGATATGCTGGGTAAAGGTGGCTGGAGTTCCCCTGCATGCATGGTTTGAAGCTTCATTTAGGCAACTTGTCCAACCAATAGGCACGTTGGTAAAGATTCACAGGCATTCAGTCACCTGGGAACGGTTAGACGTGGTGGTGTTACAAATTGAAACCAACAGTTTACCGCCAATCCAGGAGAGTATACAGTTACTGGTAGAGAATACACTGTTCATGGTTAGTGTGGAAGAAGTGCAAGAGAGAGATTTTGTGGGGCCCGATGGCAGCAACATGATGACAGGAGGGTTTGGGCATAACAGCTTCTCAGTCCCAGCCAATCAGCCTACTGCAGAAGGAGGGCAGGACCAGCCTGCTGAGGAAAAAGGTAGTACGTTTTCTGCTGAGCTTCAAGAACATTGTCGGCAGGATGTGCTAGGAGTCAACAATGTGGACATTGGTAGGACCACCAGAGCCAACAAGGGTGAGGTGGTTTCGGATACTTGTCTACAAGAGTCGGTTGTGTTACCGTCTGCTCCTGTAACACATATCCCACGCGTGCGTCTCTTCACTGGAGACCACTCTCTTTCCTCGGTGCAAAGTGGGGGGCAATGGAGTAATCTCACTGCCCCTGATTTTTCTACGGTTCCAGACACAGCAAGTGGACACGGACATCATCAGTTTTCTCGCAGGGCCATATCTGAGTGTTTACCCCAAGCTGTTGCAGAGGAGTCTATTGATTTTACAGGTTTATACGAAGATATGGCTTTTGCTCGGATGAGAAAGGAGGGCACCAAAGCTTCCAGTCTGGGGGTTAAAGGCAGAGCAGCCGACAATAGGACTGGGAAACCGAAAAAGCTGAAACTTCTTAAGCCCACAGGCAGCTTGTCTTCAGATCGAACTAGGCTACAGGGGGCGGGACAGGCATTTCCTCCGGTTGAAGATCCCTCCTTCTTGCGAGCTCCCCAAGAACTGATCGCTGGTGGATCGGATAAGACCTGTTCCAGACCAGAACTGGCTACCAGTCCGATTGATACAGAGGTGCAGAAATCGTTGGAGGTCTTGGAGACGTTGGGTTTAAGTCGCAAGCAAACAAAGGCTTCCATTCGGCGTAGTTTGAAGACCCGGATTCTTGAGGAAGGCAAGGAGTGGCAAGCTCACTGCACCTAGCAGTGTTGCTGCAGGTTAGTACGTATTAGGGATTTTTATGTTGTGATGATTAATTTCGCTCTATGGAACGTACGAGGATGTCGAGGTAGGATGAAGGGGCAACACATCAATACTCTTATTAAGAAGGAACAGCTGGGGGTTCTGTTTTTATGTGAGACCAAGTTGGAAAATTTCTCTGATCGGCTAGCAGGCCGTTTATGGCGTGGACAGAATATTAAGTGGGCGGCCATTGACGCTCATGGGCAGTCCGGAGGTATTGCTTGTCTATGGGATGATGCACATGTACAAACTATCAGTGTGGAAAAATTTGAGCGGTGGCTACTAATGGTGATGAGGCTCCGCACTTCTGGATTTTGTTTCGTATGTGTAGGCTTACATGCTCCCAATGTGGTGGCTGAACGCGGGATTTTGTGGGAAGAGATACGAAGTAGGAAATCCATGGATGAAAGTCCATGGGTGATTCTAGGTGATTTCAATGAGTCAGCTCACGCCACGGAACGGATGGGCAGTGCTTTCAATAGGGCTGCGGCTCGTTGCTTCCAGAATTTCACATTTCAAGCCGGCCTGATCGATATGCCTCTGCTTGGTAAAGAGTTCACTTGGTTTACTACGCAGCGAGCTTCACGCATCGACCGGGTTTTGGTTTCTCCATCATGGAGCCTGTATTTCAGTAGCCATCGGCTGTATGCTGGCAATAAAGGGCTCTCGGATCATGTTCCACTGATTTTGAAAGCTGATTCCTATTTCTGGGGAATTCGGCCATTCCGGTCGTGGGACCTTTGGTGGGAGGATAAAAATTTTCTGGTTTTGGTTGACAATTATTGGCAGGCAGCGGGGCTTCACTTTCCTGGAAATTTTTGTGTGGTTAAAAAGTTGAATTTTCTGCTTAAGCAGCTGCAAGTTTGGCACAAAGAGGTTTTTGGAGAATTGGAAAATAAGATGAAGGTGCTTTTGGCTGATTTAGACACTCTTGATCAGACTCGTAGCGAGTGGGGAGTGGGCTCACAACGACGTTATGAAGAATTACAGTCTCACAAATGGGAGCTGAAACAGAAATTGGAGGCTATGTGGCAGCAGAAATCCAGACAACATTGGCTCAAATTGGGGGATAAAAACAGCAAGTTTTTCCACTCCTATGCTTCTATCCGCCGGTGCTCTAATTTTATTGGTGCTGTCAAAATTAATGAGGAGATCAAATGTACACCAATAGAAATCAAAACAGAGGCGGTTAGACATTTCAGGAAGGTGTTTGCGTGTGAGGGAGCCAGGAGTGTAGGCCTTGGCCGACTTCCCCTCCCCAGCTTATCTCCTATGGCAGCCACCAGCCTTGAAGGCCCTTTCCTGGATGAAGGAAATCAAAAGAGCTGTTTGGGATTGTGGCAGCCATAAGGCCCCGGGTCCTGATGGCTTTAACTTTTATTTCATCAAGAAGGCGTGGTCCGTAATTGGCAATGAGATAATGACGATGGTGAAGGAATTCCACTCTAGTGGGGATATGCCTCGTGGTATAAACACCAGTTTTATCACCTTAATCCCCAAGGTTACAGGAGCGGCTGATATTTCATGCATATCGTCCTATTAGTCTTATAAACAGCCTGTATAAAATTATTGCTAAGCTCTTAGCGCATCGCCTCAAAGGAGTGATGGACCAGCTTATATCTCCTTTTCAAACCGGCTTTATGGAGGGGCGATACATAGCGGACTCCATCATGGTTGCAAATGAAATCATTCATTCAATGAAGACATCCAAACAACGGGGCTGGTGCTTTAAATTGGATTTCCAAAAGGCCTATGATTCGGTGGATTGGGTCTTTCTACTTGAGGTGTTGGGCAAGATGGGATTTGGCGACAAGTGGCGCAAATGGATTCAGATGTGTATATCCACAGCTCGCTGTTCCGTGCTCATTAACGGGGCCCCTACTGAGGAGTTTGCTATGGGTCGTGGCCTGCGCCAAGGAGACCCGCTGTCTCCACTATTGTTCAATCTAGTGGCAGAAGTGTTATCCCGTATGATTGGTGTAGCAGGGGATTGTCAATTGGTCCAAGGAATCCCGGTTGGGACTTTACGGCTAACGCATTTACAATATGCCGACGACGTGATCCTTTTCAGCAAGGGTGATCAGCAAACCATTTGCGGGATGAAAAGACTGTTGAGGTGCTTTGAGCTACTATCCGGATTAAAGATTAACTTCTTTAAATCTGGTTTAGTAGGCCTCAATGTGCCATCAGAGGAGGCTAGACTTATGGCGGCACATCTTCATTGTCAGCTCCAGTCCTTACCGCTTCAGTATCTAGGGGTGCCTCTTGGGGCAAATCCGCGAAGGAAAAGTACATGGTTGACAGTGATTGATCGTTTTAAAAGCAAGCTGGCCTCCTGGAAGGGTTCCTTGCTGTCTTTGGGGGGACGCATTACTATGCTGAAATCAGTGTTAAACAGCTTACCGGTATACTACATGACTTTCTTTCAAATGCCTGTTGGAGTTCGGAAAGATTTTGATAAATGGATGCGACGATTTTTATAGGGTAGGAAAGGTGGACCAGCGCTGTTTATGCAAGGTGCGTTGGGACGTGGCTGTGCGATCGCCAGACCATGGTGGGGCGGGATTGGGTTGTCTAAAACTGAGGAATGACGCTCTGTTAATGAAGTGGAGTTACAGACTAGCTACAGATACTTGCTCACTGTGGAGTCAGGTCATAAAACAAAAATATCAGCCTAAGTTGAGGCCTGAGGGTATCGTGAGTCCTGTATCAGGTGGTTCTGCCATATGGAGGGGTATTGTACGGACGAGCAGCTCACTGCTGCCAAACGGTCAGTGCATATCTGCTTCCTATCGTTGGCGTCTAGGTAAAGGGGACTCCATTGTTTTCTGGCATGATGTTTGGTGCAGTAGTTTCCCTTTACGCCTTCTTTTCCCTCGCTTGTATGCATTATCATTGGATAAAGAAGGTGCAGTATGGCGGTTTGGGACCTTCAGTGGCGAGGATTGGTGTTGGTCTTTTCTTTGGCGGAGAACTCTTTTTGCATGGGAGGAAACTGAAGTCGGACGCCTTATGGTCGCACTGGATGGGATCCGACCTTCACTTGCGGATGAAGATATGTTGTCATGGGGATCTCAGATGCGTCCTTTTTCGGTGCGTCATTGCTATACAACATTGACTGAAGGTTTAGTCCTTCATACTGAGCAGCAGATTCCAAATGTCTGGCGCAAGCAGGGAGCACCTAAATGGCAAGCTTTCATGTGGCTCGCGTGCAGGGAGAAGCTTACCACCAAGGGTTACTTACTCCTGACTTGGTCTTTTAACAGAGACTGATCAATATTGCGAGGCATGTGGAGCAGTTGAAGGGGACTCAAATCATATTGTGCTTGATTGTAAACAGGCATGGATCAGTTGGTCACTCCTTTTCAAGCATTGGGGCTTAGTATGGGTACAACCTCGCTCCATGGCTGCTTTGTTTGTGCAATGGGAGGGGTATCAGATTCCGCGTCGCTGGCAAGGTTTGTGGTACACCCTGTTATTTTCACTCACATGGAGCATTTGGCTGGGTCGTAACCATAGGATTTTCAGACATGAAACCTGTAGCGCTACTGACATATTTTATAATGGTTTGCGGCATGGTTTCTGTTGGGCTAAATCTAATCTTAAGGATGTCTGCTTTGATAGTTTGAACTTGTTAGCTACAGGTGATTTTGTTTCCTTACTGGTTTCATAGTTTGTCAGGCAAATGTAAAGGTCTGATACCGTCACATGTGTCTGGTTTCTGGCAGTTTCATTTAGGCTATTTAGGGAGCACAATGTTTCATTGTCTTCCACTGTATTTGTTACTTATATGCTTAATATATCGTCGATATTCCTCAAAAAAAAAAGAGCTCATTGGTGGAATTGGTGGCTCATGGTCAGGAAGGACTTTCCCAGACCTCAAGGTGATGGCCTTTAATTCTATAGGTTTCTTGATGTCTGATTGTAGAGGGCCTTGTGGCTTATTTTAAAGCATCTGGGAAAGCTGGTTTATTTGCGTTTTCAGATTCTAAATTCTAGAATCTAATGACATTATAAATTGTTGCATTAGACCTTCTAAGTTGGTCTTCTTCTTTGCTGGTGGCTGGGAGGAGGATTTGGTTGATTTGGGAACCCTAGATAGTGCCCATGGTACCCTCCTCTGTGCTGATTTGGGTTCTGCCTATGAGACAGTCCATCATGGTTAATGTTAAAAAGTTTAGGATGAAATTTCTAGATTTCATAGTGCTTACCTGGATTACCAACGTAGGTAGCTTTCTCAACAAGTGTTGGACACTGATAGTGGTTATGGTTTTCACCACAGTGATTATGTGAGGTTTTATATCTAACGGGTTAGGCCTTAAGCCCAATAACTCGATAAATCATAAATTGGTGAGCCCGTAACCAATGGGTCAGGGATATGAAAAGCTAAGTTACAATTGAAATGAATAAGTATGGATAATAGATTGGTGAAGACTAAAACTAATAGTTGTCAGGCTATGACGTAAGTGTGCGGCTCGAAAGTAGCCGATTTACATATCACATTCATACTCCTTCCTGTCGAGTCATTTGGACTCACATGTGTATTTCTTCGCTTCTTACACCTCCGAAAGAGGCTCAGATGATGTATTTCTTATAACTTGAAATTTTGGGGGTAATTTTGTCTTTCACATCCTGATACCTGTCGAACTTGAAATCCAAGTATTCTGATGATTAAGAACTATGAGTCTCATCCTTTTTGAGTCATAGGAAAAAAAAATTTATCATAAGGTAATAACACGAATCACTATGGTTATAAAATAATTATAAATAAGATACTATACACATAGGAAAATGTATATAAATATATGTTACAAAAAAGGAAAGGAGGGGATAAGAAAATGATTTTGGTTATTTATGACTATGGATAAGTCATATGATGGAATATTAATATATAGAAATTTTTGGAGAATTTTGGGAAGGTATTTCTAATTAATAGAGTTTTTCTAATAAATACTTATAATATTATAATTTTTAGTAAATAATAAATATAAAAAAATATAATTTTTCAATTTAATTACACTCTACTATGCATAAGGAGTCTAGGGTTTTTTAGGTATTTTATGATTAATGTTCTATTTATTACGAATTATCAAAGAATTATTATGTTAAAAAGAAATAATATTATGTTATTATATTATTATTATAAAGAAAGAAAAAATAAAAAAAATTGAAATGCAAGAACTCTTGCCATTTTGACCAAGGTTGGTCAAAATGGCAGTGAGACCTACCATTTCACCGAGCCTCGGTCTATAACCCAAGGTGAGTCATTTCATCAAAAGATGAAATGGTCCCATACCCCTGTTGGGATCAAGACTTATTTGTCCAGTCCAGTGATTCATTTTCTTCCGTCGATCCACTACCATCAGCATATATCCCGATAAAAAATCAAGGGATGGGCCAGTTGGTGTTTAGCCCCGAAAAGAGTCTAGCTTTGCTCCCACTTCCTTTGATCTATAAATGCTTGTGCATTGGCATAATTTTTGAGCAGTTTTCTTTATTTTTCCAGTGAGTATCACCATTTTATTCTTGAGTGTTTAAATTTTCATAACTTAACTCTATAAGTCAAAGATAGTTGAGATTCATGGGAAAAAAGTTTGAAATGATGCAGGGAAGATTTAGGCATAGAAAAGAGGTAGTTTATGGTGTGTACGTAACCCCAATACCCACGACCAGTTTACACAATTATGGTCCTAAGACACAGTCATAACACATCCATATGATCATGACCCCCAGACAGACAATAACCGATTCATACACCCGTGACCCCCCGATCACATCCATAACCAGTTTATATAGTCGTGGCCATAGTCAACCCACGACCAGTTCATACATCTATATTTCCAACACACCCACACCCAGTTTAGAAAACTGCCACAAACCTAACATTAACCAAATGTCTGCCTGTACCTTTCCCATTCTTAGATGAATATCTTGAGGGTTCGCTATGCTTTGATCACTTAGAGTCCTATGGTTGAGAGAAAGAGGTACGTGATAGAAATTGTCCCTTGTATGAGAGTATATTAACCCGAGAGTTTGTTGACCAGTGAGTTTGTTGATCCTTGTTAACTAGCTCCTATTGCTTAAATCTCTTGGAGAGTACCTTCGAGTCTACCTTTCTCTTAGAGGTTAAGTTATACTTTTGGAGAGGTGAATATGGAGAACATGTATGTTCGACTTTTGATATTTTGTTGGTGGATTCTCATGTTTAGATTTGTTTGTTGATATCAATGAGATTAGTTTGACTTCTGAGTGTGAGTTAATTTTCTATCTTCCATGTGAGCATGTTTATGTATATTCATTGGGAACAAAGTAGTGTGCATAATCACATATGTGGATTTGCCGGTGTGTAATGATGACGAGAGTAATGAGTACATTGTCATGCATATCAGCCTACTGTTTTCTCTTTGCATAAACAATTTTAAAATTTGATGTGCATTTTGAGATGGTAAGTATACCTATGAGTATATACGCCATTTATTTCTATGGAATTGACAGTTCTTTGCGCTTGGCCACTGCGAGGTAAGTATATGGGATCCTAACAAAGGGGACAATTGCTTACCTAAGAGTGGTATGGATGGTATTTTTGCTAAGCAGTGTACGAGGGATCGAGTGGAGCTAGTCACTTGCTTGGAGTAGGTGGACGGTATGTGATTGTGAGCTCAATATAATGATGTGCAACTATAATTATGCGATGCATAATATATTTTACTTAAGATCGAGTGTGATGTTTGGTTTTATGCGGTTTTCTCTCCATTTTATTTGGATAACGTTGGTGGATGGGGTTTTGGATATGAGAATTATATAATATTTTTGATATAAATACATGAAAACCCACCAACGGGCTTGGGAATCTTCAGTACGCAGGGAAACTTCCCCTTAGCTTCTTTTTATGTCCACCCCAATAGGTTTTGGGCGTATTTCCCGGTATGAGTATGTGATGGCATATTTATGGGATTTGTGATTTATTCACCTATTGGGTTACCTGAGATACTGTTTACTGTTTACTTTACATAATGGCATGCATTTGCATATATGAGATGTTATTTTGCACTATAGAATGCACAGGTTACATTAAAACGTGTTTATCAATAAAGGTATGTTTATATTTGTTTTACAGTTTGCCAAATTTCTCCCTCGATTGCATATAACGTTTCGACTCCCACGAAGATCTTTCTGATATCACTCCCTATTGTTTTCTTTTTTTTCAGGATTAGTCTAGAATGTTGCCATGATCCCTAAGGTTGCTGTTTGGAACTCTTTAGGAGCTGGACTATTGCACTCATGTTTTGATCTCTCGGTATGTTCTTTTTCTTTTTTTTATTTGATGCATACTGATTTGATTTTCTTATAGTCCTCGTTTTGGTTTGGGTGATTAATATATGTTTGGTTTTACACTTGAGATACTAATTTTATTGTATGGTCGGTGGGTTTATTGAGTATTTATGAGGTTGTGGAGTATAGTTGGTTTGTGTGGCCATTTCGTGTGTATTGTGATATGTATGTAGTTGTTGGGCCTTGATTTTGTATAATAAGTGAGTTTTGGCCTTTTTGGCCTTTATTTTTAAAGTCTTCCACAGTAATTTTGTTGTGTGAGTCCCCTGTGTTATTTACTACGTATGGTTATAATGTTGCCGAGTTAATTTTTAAGAAGTGATACAGTGCTCTTATTTAAAGAATAAATTTAAATTATCTGTATTTTTGGGAAAGATATTTTGAGTGTTTTATAAGATAAGCCTTGTGTGATTTCAATTGGTTCATTAGTTGGGCTAATTGAGGTTGCACGGCGGTGAAGGTCCAAAATTTTGGATTTGGTCCAAACAATGATGGTAGCAGAGCATGGTTATTTATTGTGATGATTTGTGTATATGTTCATAAAATGATTTCAAAATGCCATATTTTTACAAAAAGTTCACCATTCACATGCACATGCATAGTCCAACAACAGATCGAGTTTAAAGTCTTGTCTTAAGCTTAAGCTTATCTATGACTAATGTCTCCTGTAGTTGTGGTCCCATGTCAGATATGAGGAGCAGTAATGGACCCAGACGAGTTCAGCTTTCTTTAGTGGCTAGAGATGAGGTTTTGGATACTTAGGAGTCATTAGAGCAAGGAGTTATTTTGGGACAGCTTTAGACATAGCAGAGACAATTGACGTCAAAGCTGGTGCAGTCCCAGCAATACAGGTGCAAGTATTAGCATCAATCTACCCAGAGTGTACAGATGGTACCAAAGGTGCAGGTGCCTCAGACCTTGGTGATGCCACCAGTGGAAGCTATCCAAGCCTTCATTGATATGTGGAGCCTGTGCAGAGTGTTGTGACTCATATTCAGGATCAGGTTGGACTTTCGTATTCAGTACGACCACCACTATCGAGTCGAGCAGACTTGGCAGGATAGATATAAGTGACAACCTTGGTACAGGTAGTTGAGAGGGGCAACTTATGACCCCAAGTTCCTACTTTCCAGGTACCAATGAGGCCAGTTGTTCATAGTGAGGATGGTATCATTATATATATACCAAGCAACAGAGACTGGATTGATGGAGTCCAAAGGGCTGCTACAGACCATAGACTTACTAGAGAGGATAGAGCAGAGTTAGTTGCTAGTATCTTGGGTCATTTAGGTGAAGGCCAATCGAGTAGAGATGGGAGACAATCATTGACTCGGTCAAGCAGATGTCAGGTGAGTAGAATTGAGAGACAGTTGCAACAGAGGGGTTCCAGACTACAGGTTCTAACATAGTCATAAAATCTAGAAGACCGTCTATAGGGCCGAGATGTTGCAATTGTGAGACCCCGATTTTTGTATCCTAGAAGTCCAAAAGTCAATGCAGCTGAAATGACAATTTTATCCCTGAAGAAATGGATGTGTGGTAGCCGAAAATGGTAAAGAAGGTTTGGTGTTCATTTCGAATTCCATTTCTCCCGTATTTCATTTCTAGCATTAGTGACATATTATTTATTCTTAAGAGATAATTTCAGAATTTAATCCTAATGATTATCTCCTTATTTCCAGCCTTAAAAGTAGGAAGATTAATCCCTTAACACCCTATATAAAGAATAGCTGGCCATACATAAGTCCTACACCAAAAACACACAAAAATCATCAAGCAATTAACCTTCAACCTAGCCGAATTCTTTCATCCTTTATCAGATTTTTGTGCATAGTAGCTTGTTGGAAAGATCTTTCCTTCCTCTATCTTGATATTTTAGTTTCATCATCAGAAGGTTAGATCTTCCTTGTTCTTTTCTTTATCGCAATTTATTGGGTTTAGTGCTGAAATCTTGTGATTCATCCTCCAATTGGTTTTTGTTGGTGTTCCTTTTGTTCATATGATTGCTTGGCATCTATTGTAAGGAACCTGAATTACCAATTTGCTCCACTAGGACCCATACCGCCGTGAAACCCAAATAAGCCCAACCTTGGACCTATCTGAATCTCACAAGGCTTATCCTCCTTAGTACCGAATTTTATTAGATTCATTACTTATACTTTTTAAAGGTTAGAGCATGAAAATAGACATACATTCTGAATCATACGGAGTGATTAAAAACATCAGCAGAACTCTTTATAATTCAACAAAGGTCCCATAACACACAAGTCCTATAGGGATCTCAAAATCCAGCAAGTGTACTCCCAGTAAATTTCGGTAACAAACAAACAAAGGAGACATTCAAAAATCCAGAAAGTAGTCCAATTGAACTTCATGTTATATGCACTAGTAATCAAAGAAATACGTATGCGACTGTGATGCAATATCACCCCGCCGTGCAGCCTTAATCTCACACACTACTACCACGATCAGAGAATGTACCTAAGCCTAAAATATGGTGAAAACAACATGATGATACTACAAGAATCTCAGTAGGGTCACAACATCATAAGACCTACACAAATCTTAAACAAACATCTCTCAAACAACATCAGATCAGCCTATACAACTAGAGGGTATCACGCATTCATTCATCAACCAAAAAGGAATAGAACCAAAAGCTAAGGCTAAGTATGGACTATAAACACTTTCGAAAATAAGAAGTACACAAGCAGGAAAAATTTGTCACTCAATTCGACAATAGGAAAGGTCATCCCTTCCACCTATGTTGTCCAAGGCTTCGCTGCACAAAGGTAACAAGGTTAGCTTACAAGCTAATCAACAAGTTTATTCATCTTTCCAGCACAGAAGACAAGGCATCTAAGCCACACAACGATAAGGGCATCTTGCAACACAAGGACAAGACGTCTAGTCACACAAAGACTAGGCATCCAGCGTGCACATGCTTGGGATTGCCACCCATACGACTCCCATGCCAGTAAGGACCTCTCCTCTTGTAAAGAGCATCAACACTTACCCCGAATCACCACCAGAAAAGGATCCTATCATAGAAACATGTACAAACACACACATGCAAGTACAAGACACAATACCACAACACGGCATCCTCAATCATGTCAGAACATTATCAGCATCTTCGATACACACAACCAAGAAAATTAGGTACACAAAACCTATTTCAAGGGTTCGATAATGCCTAAAGGATCATATCTCAATCCACAATTCATGCATACACCATACAAGACATGCACATACACTTATCATCAAAAGCATGCACCAAAAACAACAAGCAAACAACAAGGATCTCTGGAGAAACCCATGAGGTATAGATGCTACCTCTCTTTTCTCTGAACAATAAGCTATTCCATTGTCTTTATTCAAGGGATCTGAACCACATATAACATCATAAGACAAAGACAAAACCATACTAAGCATGCATACTCAATAATCAAGTAAACATCCTATTTCTTTACCAATTCCACTCACCAAACCTATCAGAAACCAGTGATTAGATGCCACAGTTGCCTCCCCCTTGGATGTGTGATGTGATAGCCATGAACTGAATAAGAATCAACCTAAATGACCATCTCAATTAACTATACAAATTTCGGCACTAAGATAAGGTTCACAAGACCAAATTACGATTTTATTCATAAAAGTTTAGGGGTTGCAATTTCATGTTAACAAGGAAGGATTAGGTGTTAATAAAACATACAATTAAAAGGAACAAGATCAGAAACCAATAGGTAAGTCAATTGATCAAAATTGGCAATAATAGACAAAGGTGTATGGTATACTGATTTCATGCATAAGGAATATTCATAGGATGAATTCATGATATTACAACATGAATGGATTCCAAACAATCATACGAACAAAAAGAACAACAACAGAAACCAACTGATGGAAGAATCACACAATTTCGGCACAAACACTCAGCAAATTGCGATAAGGTTTTTGATTGGGAAAAACTAACTTTCTGATGATCAAAATAAGATAGTAAGATAGAGGATGAAAAGAGCTTTCCAATAAGCTATTATTTGCAAAAATATAACAGTGGATGAAAGAATTCGGCTGTGGTGAGGGCTTGAAAATTTTGGCAGGAAAGGGTCGGGTGTAGGGTTTGATTGCTTGATAATCTTGTGTGTTTTTGGTGTAGGAACTAAGTATGGCTGACTAACCTTTATATAGGATGTTTATGGGATTAATTTTCCCTACTTTAAAGGCTAAATATGGAGAGATAATCATTACAATTAAATTCTGAAATTATCCTCTTAATTTTAAGAAATTATCATCTAATATAATATTGAACAAATAAGGAAATGAAATAAAGGAGGACTGGAATCAGGAATGAACACTAAATCTTCAATATCATTTTCGGCTACTACACATCCATTTCTTCAGGGTCAAAACGGTTATTTCACCTGTACTGGCTTCTAAACTTGTTGGACTAAAAAATCGAGGTCTCACATCCTCCCCTCTTTATAAAAATTTCGTCCTCGAAATTTCATCACAAGTACCTAAGCAAACAGGTAAGGAAATTTCGCATACATAGATTCCTCAGTCTCCCAAGACTGATCCTCAATTTGGCCATTATGCCAAACAACTCATACTGTAGGCACGCTTTGACTGCAAAGCTGACGAATTGATAGATCTAGTATGGAAACTAGCTGTACGGGATAGGATAGGTCTTCAGCAACTTCAACTGTTGGTTCTTCGAGCACATAAGCAGGGTTTTGCACATATTTTCTCAACATCAATACGTGAAACACGTTGTGAATTCTTTTCATATTCGGAGCCAATACAAGTCGGTATGCAACAGGGCTGATCCTCTCAACAATGTCATACAGACCAATGTAACAAGGTGCTAGTTTACCTCGCTGCTGAAAACAAAGGACACCTTTCCATGGGGTGACCTTTAGAAACACCTTGTCAACTACAGCAAATTCCAACTCCCTTGGTCGATTATCGGCATAATTTTTCTACCGATCCTATGCTGTCTTTAGCCTTTGTAGAATCAAATACAGCTTCTCCGTTGCTTGGTCAATCAATTCCAAATTATCTAGGCATCTCTCGCCTACTTCATTCCAGCAAATAGGAGTTCTGCACTGTCTCCCATATAATGCTTCATAAGGAGCCACATCGATGCTTACATGAAAATTGTTGTTGTAAGTGAACTCCACCAATGGTAAACATCGATCGCAACTGGTATGTTGGTCCAGTACACTCGCACGCATCATGTCCTCAAGTGTCTGAATCATCCTCTCAGAATGGCCTTCAGGCTGGATATGAAATGCTATACTGAAATTTGAATCTCGAACCTAGTGCATTCTGGAATTTTTCCTAACATCGTGATGTTAAACGAGGGACACGGTCTGAAAAAATGGATACTAGCACTCTATACAATCGGACAATCTCATCCAAGTAACGAACAACCAATTTCTCAGGTGTGTCTGTCACACAAACAGGAAGGAAGTGTGCAGATTTCGTCAATCAATCGGCAATCACACAAATGGCGTTGAATCCTTGCTGAGATCTAGGCAAACCCCTCACAAAGTCCATCATGACATACTTCCACTTCCATTCTGGAATTGGAAGTGACTGAAGTAAACCAGCGGGTCTTTGATGCTCGATCTTTACTTGTTGACATATGAGGCATCAGGCAACGAACTCAGCGATGTGGCATTTTATGTTCAGCCACCAATACTGCTCCTTCAAATCTCGGTACATCTTGGTATTACCAGAATGTATAGCAAATTTTGAACTATATGCTTCAAACAAAATATAATTATGAATATCAACATCTTGTGGCACACATATCCGGCTTTTGAAGACAAGAACTCCATCATCTTATACTCGGAAATCTCGAACTACGACATCAATACCATCTGATACTTGCTTCTGAATTTCAGCCAATCTTGGATCTTCTATTTGCTAATTTCAGATTTCTTCAATCAAGGTAGGCTTAACTTCAATTCGAGCCAACAACGAACCAGAAAAAATCAGTACCAAGATACACACGTGTAGCCCTCAAATTCAACAACATTGGCATGTATTGGGTGCGTATCTAAGCCAAAACCGATGGGGAAGGAGGATGAACCTTTCGGCTTAAGGCATCAGCAACAACATTTGCATTTCTAGGATGATATTCAATGATCAGATCGTAGTCTTTAGTCAGCTCCACCCATTTTCATTGTCTCATATTCAATTCCTTTTGTGTAAGGAGATATTTCAAGCTTTTGTTGTTGGTGAAGATTCTGCACGTCTCCCCCTACAAATAGTGGTGCCATATCTTTAATGCGAATACCACGGCCGCACGCTCCAAATCATGTGTAAGATAGTTGCTTTCATGCGGACGCAATTTTCCGGAAACATAGGCAATGACTTTACCATCTTGCATCAACATGCATCCAAGTCCGGATTTCGATGCATCATTGTACACGACATACTCTTTTACAGCGACTAGTAAGGTAAGAACGGGTGCGGAAACTAACCGATTCTTCAATTCTTCGAAACTTCACTGGCATTTCTCGCTCCACATGAATGGCTCTCCCTTGTAAGTTAATTTTGTCAATGGTCTAGCAAGTGATATAAAATTCTCCACGAAGCAACAATAGTATCCGGGTAAACCAAGGAAACTACAAACTTTAAATACAGTCTGCGGGGGTTTCGAAGCAACTACGGCTTCAATTTTCTTCGGATCAACAAAAGCACCATGGGAGGATACAACATGGCAAGGAAACCGACTTCGCGTAACCAGAATTCGCATTTGGAGTACTTAGCAAACAATTTCCAATCCCTCAAAATATGCAGCACAATCCACAAATGCTTAGCATGTTCCTCTTCAGATTTTGAATATATCAGAATATTGTCGATGAAGACTATCACAAATTTCTCCAGAAACTCACGGAATACTCGATTCATCAGGTCCATGAATACTACTAGTGCATTGGTTAAACCGAATGGCATAACCAGGAATTCGTAGTGGCCGTATCGCGATCTGAATACAGTCTTTAGAATATCAGCTTCACAAACACGCAACTGATGGTATCCAGATCTGAGATCCATCTTGGAAAACATGGCTGCACCTTGGAGCCGGTCGAACAAGTTGTCAATGTGCGGTAATGGATATTTGTTCTTCACAGTCACATGATTCAGCTGTCCATAGTCGATGCACAATCGCAGCGAACCATCTTTCTTCTTCATGAACAGGACAAGTGCTCCCCAAGGTTACACACTAGGTTAGATGAAACCACGATCCAGCAAATCTTCCAATTTCGTCTTCAATTCCTTCATTTTTGCAGGAGCCATATGATACGGAGTAATGGAAATCGGATTCATACCCAGCACTAGTTCAATGCTGAATTCAACCTCTCTCACTAGTGGCAAAGAGGCTATGTCTTCTAGAAACATATCCAGAAATTCTTGAACTACGGCAACAGAATCCATATTCGAGGACTCTTTAGAAACATTATGCACATACTCGAGGTATGCAGTACACCTTTTGCCAATTAATCACTTCGCATCAAACCAGGAAATCATGCAAGTTGGAATAACTCCTCAGTTTTGAGAAAAGACTGAAATAGTACCTGTCACCACATCAGGACTAGCCTCCGCATCAGTTAGGGTGAACATCCTCGTTGGTCTAAGCTGCATCTCACTTGTGGATCCGTTGGGTGGTCCTCCAGGTTCGCGTGTCGGCGGCTTAGTGGGTTTAGCATACCCACCTCGGCCTGCACTTGGTGTTCCTATGATTCGCCTTGATTTCGGACATTTCCTCTAAATATGGTCCATCTTACCACAATTATAACATCGACGTTTCTGGTAATTCCATGTAGATCCATTGGGATTAGGACATGAAAAGTTCTTCCTGAAGTTACCCCCATTGCCATCGTTTTTTGGAGGGTAGGACCTAAAGGGATAGGGTCCTGTATACCGATTGAACTTTGAGTCTCGACTCAAGGATCCACCACCACTTTTCTGTGGGCGGCTTCTTGCGTTGCATGATTTTCTTGACTTCGGTGGCAGCAACAATTAATTCTTCCAGATTTTGCACCGGTGTCGTGCCCACAATAGTCTTGAGCTCGATACTCAGCCCATGTTGAAATCGTCCCGCAAGCTGGTATGGTGAATGATCCTCCTTAGGTGAAAATCGGGACAACTCCTTTAATGCCTTATCGTATTACAACACCAAACAGGTGCCCTGTTCAAGCTTGTAGAAAGCTTATTGCTGTTTTCTCTTGTGAAATCTCTTATAAAACCTCTCATCAAACTCATAACGGAACTCCTCCAACATAGGCAAACAATCCCCGAGCCGCAAACTCACGGCTGTCCACCATGCGAGGGCTTCTCCCTCAAGCAGGAAAGTGGCGATTGCAACCTTGTCATCATCAGAGATATGCATAAACAAAGATACTCGACATAGGGTGTCGTTCCATTTACGAGTCATAACGGCACCTGTTGAACTGCTGAAATCTTTGCATCCCAGCTGATGAGCTTGCTTCAGCAACTTCGTAATCACACCTGGAAGTCTCTTGGCTTCCTTAGGATGAGCTGGCTCAACAGGTTCAAGTGGAGGAATAGGATCTTCCATGGGTGCGGGTGCATTCTGAAATTTCACTTCCATACGCTGCTGATTCACAGCAATTCCTTGCAATACATTTAGTATTTGTGCCATTACAGGATCATTGGCTGGTGCAGGTGGTGCATCATGTTGGTTTTCAGCCACAGCTTGCCCTCCTTGCTGAATATGTGCATTCGGCTCCTCTTGCTCAATAGGTTGCTGTTCAACCTGAATCCCATACCTACCCTGTCGATCTCTTTGTACATTCTGCCTTGCGATCTATACAAGCACACGAAATCACTCAACACATAACCCAATTACAAAATTAGAAATAAAAGTGGTACCTGGTGGAGAGGCGTACACTGGATGATATACATATGCTGGAAAATAAAATACACAAGTCTCGGCAATCATATTCGTTCTCGGCAATCACATAAATCACACACATACATTCGGCAGCGTGCATCAACAACATAGACACACATTCAGCAACAAACATAAACATACTCAGCACTCGCATAATATATATTCATAGACACATTCGAAACACATATCACAAAAACACAATCAACACACATACTCGTCAAGTGCACAGAAACACAACAAAATACTCATCAAAACACAGCAAATCATGCAATGCATAAGAACACACAGAAAAATACATAATCAATTACAGCATTTAGTCATTTCAAACCAGGTATTTTACCATCAGATTACTTCCGGTATTAGCCCATGTCCCTTCCTACAAACACAAAACCAACAAACTAGTTAGCATATAACAAATCATATTTCCTAAACCAGGCTTCGTTACCAAACCTGTAAGGATCCTGAATTACCAATTAGCTCCATTAGGACCCTGACCACCATGAAACCCAAATAAACCCAACCTAAGACCTATCGAAATCTCTCAAGGCTTATGCCCCCTTAGTATTGATTTTTATTAAATTCATTACTTATACTTTCTAAAGGTTAGTGCATGATAATGGACACACATTCTGAATCAAATGAAGTAATAAAAAATATCAGCGAAAGTCTTTATAATTCAGCAAACGAATCATAACACACAAGTCCTATAGGGATCTCAAAATCCAGCAAGTGTACCCACAGTAAATTTTTGTAACAATAAAACAAAGGAGACATTCAAAAATCCAGAAAGTAGTGTAATTTAACTTCATGTTATATGCACAAGTAATTAAGGAAATATGTATGCAAATGTGATGCAATATTGCCCCGTCGTGATGTCTTGAACTCACATACTAGTACCATGATTAGAGAATGTACATAAACCAGAAATATGGTGAAAACAACAAGATGAGAATACTAGAATCTCAGTAGGCTCACAACATCATAAGATCTACATAAATCTTAAACAAACTTCTCCCAAACAATATCAAATCAGCCTATAAAACTAGAGGATATCACGCATTCATTCATCAACCAAAAAGGAAAAGGGCCTAAAGTTAAGGCTGAGAGTGGACTAGAAACACTTCCGAAAATCTGAAGTAAATAGACAGGAAAAATCATCACTCAATTCAACAATAGGAAAGGCCATCCCCTTCCACCTGTGTTATCCAAGGTTTCGCTACACAAATGTAACAAGGTTAGCACACAAGCTAATCAACAAGCCTATTTTCCTTGCCAACACACACGACAAGTCATCCAAGCCACACAAGGACAAGAGCATCCAAAGCACGCAAGGATAAAGGCTTCCAAACCCCAAAAGGATAAAGGCATTTTGCCACATAAGGACAAGGGGTCCAGCCACACAAGGACTAGGCATCCAGCATGCACATGCTGGGGATTGCCAACCATACGACTCCCATAGCAGTAAGAATCTCTCCTCTCCTAAGGAGCATCAGCGATTACCTCGAATGGCCACCAGAAAAAGATCCTGACAAACAAACACGTACAAGCACACATAATCAAGTATTAGGCATAATATCACAACAGAGCATCCTCAATCATGTCAGAACATTATCCGCATGCTCTATACACACAACACATGAAAATTAGGCACACATAACCTATCTCAAGGGTTCGATAATGCCTAAAGGATCATATCTCAATCCAAAATTCATGCATACACCATACAAGACATGCCCATACACTTATCATCAAAAGCATACACTGAAAATAACAAGCAAACAACAAGTATCTCTGGAGAAACCAATGAGGTATAGATCCTACCTCTCTTTTATCTGAACAAGAAGCTATTCCTTTGCCTTTATTCAAGAGATCCGAACCACCTATAACATCATAAGGAAAAGACAAAACCATACTAAGCATGCATACTCAATAATCAAGTAAACATCCTATTTCCTTACCAATTTCACTCACCAAACCTATCAGAAACCATTGATTAGATGCCTTAGGTGTCTCCTCCTTGGATGTGTGACGTGATAGCCATGAACTTAACAATAATCAACCTGAATTACCATCCCAATTAACCATACAAATTTTCGCACTTAGATAGGGATCACAAAGACAAATTATGATTTTATTCATACAAGTTTTAGGGGTTGCAATTTCATGTTAATAAGGAAGGATTAGGTGTTAATAACACATACAATTAAAAGGAACAAGATAAAAAACAAATAGGTAAGTCAATTAATCAAAATCGGCAATAATAGGCAAAGGTGTAGGTTATGCCGATTTCATATATAGGAAAGATTCGAAAAATGAATTCATGATATTACAACATGAATGGATACTAAACAATCATATAAACCAAAGGAACAACAATAGAAACCAATTGATGGAAGAATCACACAATTTTAGCACAAACACTCAGCAAATTGTGATAAAGTTTTTGATTAGGAAAAGCTGACCTTCTGATGATCAAACCAAGATAGCTAGATAGAGGATGGAAAGAGCTTTCCAACAAGATATTATTTTCCGAAATCTAACAAAGGATGAAAGAATTCAGCTATAGTGAGGGCTTGGAAATTTCGGCAGCAAAGGGTAGGGTGTAGAGTTTGATCATTTGATAATCTTGTATGTTTTTGGTGTAGGAACTAAGTGTGGACGACTACTCTTTATATAGGGTGTTTATGGGATTAATTTTCCCTACTTTAAAGGCTAGATATGGGGAGAAAATCATTAGAATTAAATTCTTGAACTATCCTCTTAATATTAGAAAATTATCATCTAAGATAATATTGAACCAATAAGGAAATGAAATAAAGGAGGAATGGAATCAGGAATGAACATTAAACCTTCAATACCATTTTCAGTTATCACACATACATTTCTTTAGGGGAAAAATAATCCTTTCACCTGAACTGGCTTCTGGACTTCTACGACTCAAAAATTGGAGTCTCACATCTATTCATGCTGTAATATCATGAATTCAACCTTTGAATCTTCCTTATAAGAAAAATCGGTATACCCTATACCTTTTCCCTATTGTTGCCGATTTTGATCAACTAACATGTCTGATGGTTTATAATCTTGTTCCTTTTAATTTAATATGTATTAACATATAATCCTTCCTTATTATCATTAAATCGCAACCCTTCCTTGTGCGCGTGATGGATCACAACTGTAATGCTGAGTTAGGCTTCTAACCACATGGCCCAAAAGATACAACTTGTTACAAATGATCCACCCACACAACACTTATAAGCCCAAGACCTCCCCCACTCCTTTCCGATGTGGGATTGGGTAACACGTCCCCCTACGCAGGTTGTGTCTCACAATCTCCCCTCCTTATAGACCTCGAGTCCTCACGAGGGGAGCCCAAACATAACTGACTTGGGTCCAAACATAAACATACAACACGGCTCAAGCTCACTCGAAAGAGGAGCGAGATCGGCTCCCCTACCATTTGTCACGACCTGGCCCCTGGCCCAATGGGCCTGGACGTGTATGTGCGCATAATGGATCACAACTGTAATAATGAGTTGGGCTTCTAACCACATGGCCCCAAATATGCAACTTGTTACAAATAATCCACTCATACAACACATATAAGCCCAAGACCTCCCCAACTCCTTTCCGATGTGGGATTGGGTAACACGAACCCCTACTGAGGTTGGGTCTCACATTAGATCCCTTATGCATTAAATTGCAACTTACCCTATTACCCTATCTTATTATTGAAATTTGAATAGTTAATTGGTATGGTAAATCAAGTTGATTTCTGTTGTGTTTCTGGCTACCCCATCACACATCCAAGAGGGAGGTTTCAGTAGCATCTGATGACTGGTTTCTGATAGGTTCGGTGAGTGAAATTGGTAAGGAAATAAAATGTTTACTTTGTTGATGGATATGCATGCTTAGTATGGTTTTTTCTTTGCCTTATGATGATATAGATGGTTGGGATCCTCTAAATAAAGGCAACAGAATAACTTCTTATTTAGAGACAATAAAGGTAGGATCTATACCTCATCAGTTTCTCCAGAGATCCTTGTTATTGATTGATGTTTTCAGTTTCATGTCTTTGTTATTGGTATATGCACATGCCTTATGATTGGTATGGATAGTTGCAGATTGAACTATGGAATTGATAGGCAATTTTGAACCCTTGAGATAGGTTGTGTGCGCCTAATTTTCTTGTGTTGAGTGTATTGAATATGCTGATTATGTTGTGATATGATTGAGGATGCCCTGCTGCGAAGTTATGCCTTGTAATTGCTTGTGTGTACTTGTACATGTATGTGTGTCAGGATCCTTTTCTGGTGGCCATTCGGGTTAAACGCTGATGCACCTTGGGAGAGAAAAGGTTCTTACTAGTATGGGAGTCGTATGGGTGGCAATCCCTAGCTAGCTAGATGTCTTGTCCTATGACTGGCAAGATGCCATTATCCTTGTGTGGTTAGAATGCCTAGTCCTATTTGCTGGCTAGATGCCTTATCTTGTGTGCTGGCAAGATGAATACGCTTACTGATTAGCTTGTGTGCTAACCTCTTACCCTTTGTGCAGCAAAGCCTTGGACAACACCGGTGGAAGGGGATGGCTTTTTCGATTGATTGAATGATGATTTTTCTGCCTGTGTACTTTTAATTTTCGAAAGTGTTAGCAGTCCACCCTCAACCTATAGTTTTCGGCCCTATCCCTATTGTGATTGTTTATTGGTTGCGTGACATTCCTTTAGATGTATAGGCGGATCTGGTATTATTTGGGAGATGTTTATTTAGATTTCTATAGATCTTATGATGTTATGACCCTACTGAGATTCTTGTAATCTTACCCTATTATTTTCACCATTTTTCAGGTTTAGTTACATCATCTATTTGTGGTAACAGTGTGTGAGATCAGGGCTTCATGGCGGGGAGATATTGTATCACATTCGCATACTTCCTTCCTCAGTGATTGTTTGCGCATATAATATGAACTTGGATTGGACTATTTTCTAGTTCTTTGAATCCCCTCTTTGCTTGTTTGTTTCCGGAATATCTTGAAGGTTTACTTGCTAGATTTTGAGATCCATATGGGACTTGTGTGTAGTGGTTTCTTTGATTATTTTTATAGACTTCCGCTAATGTTTTTATTCACTCCATATGTTACCAGAATACTTGTCCATTGTCATGCTCCAACCTTTAAAAAACATAAGGAAAAAACTTAATAAAATCGGAACTTAGGGAGGATAAGCTTTGTGAGATTCAGATAGGTCCTAGGTTGGGTTTATTTGGGTTTTATGGCGGTAAGGGTCCTAGTAGGTTGGACTAGGGTCCTTACGATAATTGTCGATTAGCACATTTTCCTCCTTGTCTGTTACCTCTAAGATGTTATCGTTGCCAGCAATTTGGGCATATTACGAGGAACTGTCCAGGTTTGAGCACATCTCTGATGGCGACACACCTAGAGATAGCAAGAGCGTATTAGGAGATGATTAGACAGACAGTGGCCTGATACCCTATTGGACCTGTGATCATAAATCAGACTAGGGAAGCCATATTAAGACAGGCAATAGTTATTTCGCAGCAGCTTGGATCTTCTGATAGACGACCTCTATAACTACACCAGAGCTAGCTACCAGTTCCATCGATATGGTAGGTATATTATTTATTTCCTTTCTTTTTGGGAGTGTGTTGACCCTTGGTATTGCTAAACTGAGTCGAACTTTATTAAGAGATTGGTGGGTTGAGTGTTGTACTCTTTTGTATTGATGTGTGGGTACCCAGTAGTGATATGGTTGTAGTTTGCTTGTTGTCTTTACCCTTAGTCGAGGCAGAGCTAGTCTCCCTTGTCCTTAGATACCCTATCCTCAGAAGACAATGTATTGGTTACTGCATGTGGCAGTATTGTATGATCATGGCTACAGTGGGTGGAATAGACAATTAGTTGATGGTATTACAAGACAACATCTGTGATGATTGAGATGATAGAAGTGAAAGAAACTTCAGTGGTATGTTCGTCATTATGGGGTAGAGTATTCCTTTATAGAGAATGATAGTATGTCTGAGTACAATGCAGAGTGCAGTAATGAATTCAGTGTTGGTAAGACAAGAAAAACAAAGTCTTTCTTCAGTAATGTTTAGTGGTTAAAAGTGAGATGACTGACAACAGAAGATGCAATAGAGTTCGAGGTCATCTTTTGGAGTGACATCGAACCCCAAGTTAGACTAGCAATGGCCATCACAAGAGTGAAGTGCTGTGATCAATAGCAAAGACTTTCTAGTGTGAGAGATAGTGGAGCATACAGTACAGAATGAGGTCAAAATTTCTAAGTCGACCAGATTATGTGGGACACTATAGATCATGATAATGTCTTGTCTATGAGTTATTCCGATTAAGACAGTATGTTTGAGATGGGTGGTAGCCTGTATAATAGTCAGAGTGGAACCAGTTGATAAAGAAATCGTGGCCCTAATTCATCCCTGCACAGAATATACTCCCATGAGCCCGGACAACCATGGTTCAGAATACACTCCATTGACCCTGGACAACCCCTAGTCTAGTATATACCTCCATGACCCCGGACAACCCATGGTGGTCCAGTATACATTCCCATGACCCCGAACACCCCTTGGTCTAGTATACATCCCCATGGTCCTTCCATATCCTTATTCAGACGACAAAGAATTTGTATCATGATTTGCACTGAAGACTAGAGTTTTACGAGAAGATATACAAGAGTCAGTTTATTAGTTGTGATTAATATAGAGTGATAGATTCTGGCAGAGATATGAATTGGATGTGTCTTAACAGATTGAGATAGTTACTACGGAGTAGAGATATCAAGATGATCAGAGATCCGTTGACAAATGATATACAAAGAGTGTAGTTGACCAGTGACTTTTGATACATTGAGTATAGATCAGATCCATCTACAGAGCTTGAGACAGCTTGAGATGACTCGGACAACTGTGCTATGATGTTGATCTGAGAGTTCTTTCACAGGTCAAAGGAAAAAAAAGGAGTTAATGAAAGAGATGTTCGGTCGAGTACAGCTAGAGATTGTGACATTGCGGTTTCAGATCATTAAGCTCAGTCAAAGTGGTACTGACGCCACGAGTGTAGCAGTTAAGGTTCGTAGTGTTGTTTTAACTTCTTTATGTCCACATCGCTACTATCCTCCTTGTAGGAGAATTTCGGGGGTGAAATTCCTATAAGGATGGCAGGTTGTGAGACCTCGTCCTTCAGAGTGTCCAGTGAGCTGATGTGTACAGTCAGATTATCCTGATTGGTTCAAGTTGAGTAGTTTGATTGTTTGACCATGACTTATGACCAGTGGACTAGTCGGTTATAACCCTTTGACTAGACCGTAGACTAGTTAACCGAGTGACATGGACACAGTCATAGAGCCTAGTTGTCGTGCCTTGTAAGTTGTGCATTTGGTTGTTTGTTGATTGAGTCGTTCGATATATCATTTGATGGATTTAGTGCGAGTGTGTGATTTAATGTTGTCTTATGAGAATTTATGGATTTGAGTCTAGAGGAAATCCATATTGTGCCTTTGAAACCTATTGTGTGTTTTGAGACTATTAGGGAAGGCCTAGGGCCTCCGTACCCAAACTTTCTACCTTTGATTCATTTTTTTCATTTTATGAGGTCCATTAGTGATTGTAAAGCCCAAGACGAATATTTAAGTTATTGAAATGTCAATTTAGTCCATTTGGTTTGTTAGAAATTTGAAAATTCATTTCAGGACTTTCAGATTTTTCTGGGTCCTATAGTATAAATACCCAACCCAAACACTTAAGGATTTAGAAAATTTTCTAAGTCCCTAAGCCCTTCTTCTCTCCCTTAAGAGCGCATACACCCAAATGACCCCCCACTTCTCAAAATCGAGTTCTAACCTAAATTAACCATTGGGATTTATTCCTAGATACTTCCTCTTGCTTTTCCTATGGATTTCCACTGGTAGAAACCGGATTGAAGTGGAAAATAGAGATATTACATATTTTGGGGCATTTTCAAACTTGTGCTTGGTAAGCCCGATTTAGTGCCTTTCTTTGATGTTTCTGAGTTCTTTTTGTTAGATTTGATATTTTCTAAGGTTGTTTATTGGTTTGTGTGCCCCGATTACCTCATTTGAGTGGCTTTTGGAGGATCAATGGCTTAGGTGTGAGTGTGAATTTGTTGGATTTTGATGTGTGTGCGATTTCAGTGCTTGAGAGGTGTTGTGTTGATGTTGTTGAGTTGATTAGGAGTGTTTTCTGCCTTTAGTTTGATGTAGAACTTATTTCGGAGGAATCAATGATGTTTTTAGAGAAGGGTTGTTTGCTCTTCCCTTCGAGTTGTGTGAAGGTTGATTTTATATGGTTGATTTGTGTTGGGTTATTGTTAGTAGAGAGCTTAGAGTAGTTTTGGAGTGTTCTTAATTCTAGTTCCATATCCTTTTGGTTTGGTAGTTGGTTTTCCCTTGAGTTGGTTGTGTTGACTTTGTGTGATCATATGTGTTTTAGTTGGTATTCTGAGAGTTTTTTGAGATCGTGGTTGATGTAGCTGTGGTCTGCACTTCACGAGGTGGGAGTCTATCATTCATACTCATGAAAGGAAATATTTTTGCTTTCTTAAATTAAAATATGAAAGTATGTTTTGGTTTTATTGTGAGGCATGCGTTAGTATGAATGTGTTTAAATATCATGTTTAGAGAATGTAATGAGTATGATATATTTTGGCTATGAAAAATTATGTATTTTGATCTATGACACATGCATTGATTGTGAATGAATGCATAGTGAGGATGTGAGATTTTTTAGGCATGATGGTCATAGTATGTTGAAGGATTTTGTGTATAAATTGTGTTGGAAATGTGTGTTTGTGATGGACTTATGCTGTTATATGTGAGAGATTTATGTCATGAGGTTTTGTGAGAGTTATGAGAGGATTTTGGGTAATTTTCGCATGTGAAATGGAGTTGTTGCGAGTGTGAGAAAACCTATAAATCGTGTCCCCGGCACACCCATCACTAGTCTATACAATCGTGGCCCCAGTCAACTCATGACTAATTCGTACACCCATGGTCCCAACATACCCACACCCCATTTAGACAACCGCAACCAACCTAACATTAACCAAATGTCTACCTACACCTTTCTCAACCTTAGATGAGTATCTTGAGGGGTTTTGATCACTTAGATTCCTAAAGTTGAGAGAAAGATCTGCGTGATAGAAATTAACCCTTGTATAAGAGTTTGTTGACGCAAGAGTTTATTCATCCTTGTTAACCAACTTCTATTACTTAAATCTCTTAGAGAGTACCTTCGATTCTACCTTTCTCTTAGAGGTTAAGTTAGACTTTTGGAGAGGTGAATATGTAGAATGTGTATGTTCAAATTTTGATATTTTGTTGGTGGATTCTCATGTTTAGATTTGTTTGTTGATATCAAAGAGATTGGTATGACTTCTGAGTGTGATTTGATTCTCTATCTTCCATGTGAGCATGTTTGTGTACATTCATTGGGAAGAAAGTAGTGTGCATAATTACATATGTGTATTTGCTGGTGTGTAATGATGACAAAAATAGTGAGTATATTATCATGCATATAAGCATACTATTTTCTCTTTGTATAAACCGTTTAGAGATTTGATGTGCATTTTGAGATGGTAAGTATACCTATAAGTATATATGCCATATATTTCTAGGGAAGTGGTGGTTCTTTGTGTTTGGCCAATACGAGGTAAGTATATGGGATCCCAGCGAAGGGGACAGTTGCTTACTTAGGAGTGGTATGGTTGGTATTTTTTCTAAGTAGTGTATGAGAGCTACAGTGGAGCTAGTCACTCACTTGGAGCAAATGGATGGTATGTGATTATGAGCTCAATATAAAGATGTGTGAATATAATTATGAGATGTATCATATATGTTACATAAGATCAAGTGTGATGTATAGTTTTATGTGATTTTCTCTCCACTCAATTTGGACAACATTGGTGGATGGGGTTGTGAATATGAGAATTATATAATATTTTAAAAGTATATATGAAAACCCACCAATGAGCTTGGGAATCTTTAGTACACGGGAAAATTTTCCCTTAGCTTCGTTTCATGTCCACCCCAATAGATTTTGAGCCTGTTACCCAGTATAAGTATGTGATGACATGTGTATGGGATTTGTGATTTATTCACCTATGGGTTACCTGAGATATTGTTTACTGTTTACTTTACATAATGACATGCATTTGCATATGTGAGAGGTTACTTTGCACTATAGAATACACAGGTTGCATTAAAACGTGTTTATCAATAAAGGTATGTTTATACTTGTTTTACGGTTTGCCTTCTTTCTCCCTCGCTTGTATATGACGTTTCAACTTCCATGGAGATCTTTGTGATCTCACTATCTGTTGTTGTCTTTTTTATCAGGATTTGTCTATAGTGTTGTTGTGATCTCTCACTTTGCTGTTTGGAGCCCTTTAGGAGCTGGACTATTGCACTCACTTTTTGATCACTCGGCATGTTCTTATTTATTTTTGATTTGATGCATACTGATTTGATGTTCTTATACTCCTTGTTTTGGTTTGGGTGATTAATATATATGTGGTTTTACATTTAAGATACTAATTGTCTTGTATAGTCGGTGGGTTTATTAAGTATTTATAAGATTGTGGAGTATAGTTGGGCTGTGAGGCCGTTGCATTTGTATTGTGATATGTATGTGGCCATTGAGCCTTAATTTTATATAGTAAGTGAGATTTGGTCTTTTTGGCCTTTATGTTTAATGTCTTGCGCTATACTTGTGTTGTGTGAGTCCGCTGCGTTATTTACTCCGTATGGTTAGGAAGTTGCCGAGTCAATTTTAAAGAAGTGATACCATGCTCCTATTTTTTAAAAAAAATAAAATTATTTGCATTTTTGGTAAAGAGATTCTGAGAGTTTTATATGATAAGCCTTATGTGGTTTCAATTAGTTCACTAGTTGGCCTAATTGAGGCTGCACGACAGTGCGGGTCTGGATTTTGGGATCTGGTCCTCACACTTTCTATGCCAAGGCCATCTAGCCAGTCTGATGTGTGTCCTGATAAAAAAAAAAAGAAATAAATGGAGACTGATTGCCACATAAGTCACTCCATTGATTCGGAATGTTTCTGTCAACTTGATGAAGTTGTTCACGTCCTTCATCAGGTCTTCTTTTTCTGTCCCATAGAACTGGTGATTCTCCACAATTTGGATCATAATAAGTTTGATCTCAAAATTGTTGGCTTGAATAGCAGGCCTCCGGATACTGCCCCTAAGTGCCTCCACAGTAGGTGTTGAATAGCCAAGAACAATCCTACACTGCTACTGACCTCCCCCTTCTAGTTCAATTCTTACATGAACATTAACTGTTGGAGCTCATTCTTGATGCCTACCTTGGGGAAGTGCTATAACTTCACCATCATTCATATCGTCTCTAATTTTGAGTTTATGCAATGTTACCCTATTTTTACATGGTAATTAGTACATTCAAATGAGAAATTTTGTACTTCCAAATCTTTATTAAACTAGTCAACCTATGCCAATTAAGTGTTTCTTTAGTCTTTATCTTTCAGGATGAAGGTGAAAACAAATATGGATCTTGCATCACAAAAACAGATCATTTCGACTGGTCGAATTCACCAAGGAAGTTCTAGAGGAGGCAATAATCGATCAAAGTTTGTCAAGTTTGACCGGTTAGTTCCAAAACCTCAGTTTTAACCAATCAAAACTTATCAAAGTTGATAGGTTGAAGTCATCTAAGAAGTCATCCGATCAATTTTAGAGAACTCCATGATCGATCAAAATTACTGAGAATCGACCGATTGAAGGCTCAAGCAGATTAGAAGACCAAAGTTCGACCGGTCCATAAGTAAACTTTCGACCAATCGAATAAAAAGTCTTAACTGAATGAAGGAATACAAGTTCGACCGGTCGAACAAGCAATTAAGGGCAGTTATAGGCAGTTTTTGACCATTGGAGTTACATGACCAGTTGAAAACATGTAAATTCGACCAGTCGAAGTCAAGACCTTAAAAGTATAAGGTGTAGGAAATAGATAAAGGAGAGTTGGAAAAATCTCATATCTTTTGTAAAGATTATATTAAAAATTTTTAGTGCATTGCACTTTTAGAACTCGAGGCACACGGTATGTAATTGTGGTTTATGATCAACATGAATGATTAATCAGGAAGAGAATTATTGTTTCATGTGTGCTGTAATCCTTTTTAGAGTGTCTCAATTCTTGGAAAAACAGCACTGAAAAGTGTATTCATCTCTCCTGTGTATTAAGGAATACGCTAACGAGTCTGATCAACTCAACAAAGATAATTATAAGTTTAAGGAAACTTTACTTATAATCTGACTGATTAATGCACAAACCAGGACAATATAGTGAAATACGATAGGATAAGAATATACCTATTATCTTGGTTAAACCGTTTAAATAATTATCTTCATTTTTTTATTTACATAGGAATACAGTAAAGAACAAATTGAGTTAAATAATTAAGTCATTGGAAGATGTTTAATTAAATGCTTAGAATAAATGGTGGGATGAATATTTATGACATACCTCGAATGCAATAAAGGGTGAGTATGATCCTTAGTTTTAATTAATGGAAATTTGGATTGTTCATTGTTTTTAATGATTGTAGTTTCAATATCAAAAAGTATGGATTACTTTAACTAGAATTAAGTTTTGAAATAATAGATTATAAATGTTATTGAGTTCCCTGAGGATGAATCATGTTCTTCGAACAACTATATTATTTGTACGATATTGTTCGTTTGTAATTTTATACGCGACATGCAACTTCTGGATAGTTTTGTCGTTAAATAGATTAGTTAGTTCCAAGACTAACTTCTTGTTCCTCAAATTGTACCTTTTATCTAGTTTTTGTAATGAAAGAAAAAGATTTAATTTAGAAAAAAATTAAAAGTAATTGTTGGGTGATAGGCCAACTGAGAAAAATAATGACAAGTTCGACCTTAGTCTGATAGGCCGTCTAAGATACCTTAGTCTATCTGGTCAATCTTGGTTGTCTGATGGCTCTGATAGTCTGCGATACCTGCTTCAACATGATGGTGTACAAAATTCACTTTTCATCCTATATAACATAATCATTTCACAACACATATTGTTACTGACATTCTTCTTACTAATACTATATAAAATATCAAGGAACAATGGTTATGAAACTGTAAATACTGTAAATGATAAGGTCAACACTTGTGTGCTTAAAATAATGTATAATCTTTAGTAAAACATAAAAGATTTTTTAAAGAAAAACATCCACTTACCTGGTTGCCATATTAGTTTTTTATAGGCCATTTGAGATTAAAGGAGTGAGATTGGCTTCGTCCCAGACTACAGACTCTCGAACTATAAGCAAACTGTGAGGTATGATTAGGACTTTGGATTACACTTGTGGACTGGTCATATATGGCATCTTGCATATATATTGTAAAACTGGATCCCTTATAAAGTTGTGAAATAAAAGAAAATTTATGATTCCAAATTTGCTTAGTGTAAACAAGAGAAATGGTTGTGGGTCAAATTTTTAACATGTTTGTTAGGTCTTATTTTTGGTTACTAAGTCCTATCATGCATTTAAAGTTAAAAAAATTTTAACAAGTTTCGTTCTCATCTTGTATGGTTGTTGTATATTCTTAGTATTGCCAGTTAAACTGGTACAGTAATTATATATTGGTTTCCGTGTCTTCAAGGATTCTGTGGTGCGACATATGTCCTCGAGAAAAATGGAAAAACCACACTATCACAAAAGTCTGAACAAACGTACAACTCGAAAGGCTAGAAGGCATATAATATGTAGCTTGATACACATATCATCACAAGGCATGCAAGTACCACCCTAATCTCTTAGGCATGGGACTATCCTTCTCCTCAAAGATCCTCATCCACTTACCTTCGCATTGACCAAGTGTTCTTCTTTAATTACATAGTCATCCTATAAATCTCATACATACATACACTTTACAAATATAAAGATCAAGTCTCTAATCACATTATAAAGTTTTGTAATATGATGCAATACATGATGAGACACTCATGAGAACTAATATGGGGTTAATAAAGGTATAAGGAGGTGTTTGGATAGAGTTTGATGAGTCATAGATGTGCAAACTAGGCATGGGTGTATCTACGGATCATAGGTATAAGAACTAATTATTAGTGTATACCAGGTCTACAACTAGTAAATCGGCCCAAGGGCCCTTGGGTACACAAAATGGGTATGGAAAACACACTCTTGTGTCAAGAAAAAAAAGGATAGTTCCACTGGACTCAATCTTCAAACAACCCACAAATCTAGACAACACACTGATGCATGCTAATATCACTAAACAACATATCGTGCATAATTATCAACACAATCAACGATACGATACTCTAGGCAACCTCAACTTGACAACTAGGTTTTATAAACATTCCCATGTCATTCAGTTAAAAGGTTAATAATGTGGTCCACTGTCTAGCTAGCTGGTCAAACGTTCAACTTTGACTGGTAAACTTATCAAACCCACTCAAACGGACCAATAAGATCGATCCAACAGTACTCAAATACTGCTTGGACTCTCCGAAGGATGGGGTCTCATATTACCACCCAAATTGTCAAGTCCAAATGGTTCCATATCAAATCGTTCACAAGTTTTCACTGCCCTGATTCATCACTTAGATATCCATTCTTGCATTAATTTCCTATGTCAATCGACTTGATGCTCCATACATATATTTATTGCATTTATATGCGTAAATCTCTTTTCAACTCAGTAATGTATTCCAATACAAAATTCAGAGATGTTGATCTTAACTTCTATCACATCAAAATGACTGGTATATTTATGCATACCCCGACTGGTACACTGCTTGCAAACTCTATATACAATCCATTCAGTCACACTTAGTTAGGACTGAGATATGTCAATGGTACTTCTTGCGACACCTCACGCCTTTTCTATTGTTATCTCATTATGATGATTCAGTATGTCCCAATGGGATGTGCATAATACTTGGCTCAGATCGCTAATGATGTCGGGGTGATAGGTGATAGTAGCTCCACCTATGGTCCCCATGTTAAGAATTTCTATCATACATTCAGTTGGCACAATTATATAATCTTGGTCTCTCCTTATTACTACCTCGGTAATTCCATATATTACTACCATACTCGGAGATATCTTAGGAGTCGTATAGGTCACCCTATGTTGCTGCAATGCATGATTCATCTAATGATTCCGGATGCAACTCGATGTGTTATTACACTTGAATATCATATTTCGCCTTTCCATACCAAGCATAGCATTTCATTCATGTGACATATCATATTATCAAATGATTCACATGCGTTTCAACACACATAAGATATCATGCTATTATTTCGTTATTATTTCTTTTATTAAACACATTCATATAGTCATGCCAGCAATTCCAGAAATTAAGTAAAAGAGTCCAGCTACTCACGGGTTTTCAAAGTTAGAATAGCCCACACTTGTTTCGTGGACCGATTCCTCGAGATCCTGCATCAGTAGGTATCCACCTACACATAATGATATCCAATTTTTATTATATCAATCTAGAGAGTTATAAATATATAAAATCACACTTCCAGACCCTCTACTTGACGAATTATGATCCAAGACCAAACCTGAAATCAATCCGGGAAATTTCCTATCTTTCCTATTGTTCCGAAATTTGTATCATTTAATTGATAAACCAAATCAACTCCAAATCCTACAAATTTGGTAACATTGGACTTCTAATTCAATCTAATATTTTTCATTATTTTTTTTTTATTATTTTCTGGTATTTTCCCCTATTTTTCTACTATTTTTGTCTATTTTTCTATTTTTCTGTAATTAAATGAATTCTTGCTAATGAGAGCATACCATATGGCACAACCAAACGATGCAACGCCTACCTCTGAACTTTCCCGAGGCTGACACATGCCCTTTCCTGGGTGTGCTATGCCTCATCCAAAGAGCCTACATACTCCAATCTGTAAACGACCTGTCATTCATACTTTCGAACGACCAGTCATTCACGAACCTATCAAATGGCATGTCATATCTCGACTGGAGTAGATAATCCGTCCTTCAACTGGGTCATCTTCAACCTCTAGGCGAGCTCCCCTAAACTTGAAAACCCTAATTTTTTGATCCCTTATCCTCCCTAGTACAAAACAACACTCTCCAAAGGCTCTACAAACACGTAGATCATCATACTCCAAACTTAACCCATCTAAAAATTTATGATTTCCATCAATTAAAACAACCAATCGAGCACACATAATATCTGGATTTTTGGAGAAAAAATTCACTTAAATTCAGCCGTGGGAAAGCCAGAATTGCCAAGAAAATGGCTGGAAATAGTTCGTGGGCACGAGAGATATCTTTAAAGTGTTTTCCATCATTTTTTTATATTCTTTATAAGACAAAAAGCGTAAGAACTTAAAAATAAAAACTCTTTTAACTTTATAAAAGTTTCATCATAAGGTTCACATAATTCGTAATCAAATAATTAAATAATTAGGGATTAATTACTTATTCATAACCTATTACTTCGTCACCACATCGTGAGTCTTAATTTTCAATTGCATAAGCTTAAAGTAACTAATAAACAAGTGATCTAGGATTTGGAATAAATAAAATATCATCACATTATATATAAATAAATGAAAGAAGAACGGCTATGTTTGATAAATTGGTTTCTCCATTATGAGCCTCTTGGCGACAAGAAAGCGATGGAAAACTTCGTTGTATGCATTTAGCGTATGCTATTGTACGTGTAGACTAATGAGAAGAAAGATGAGAAAGATGAGAAAGATGACCAATTTTTATATCTACTATTTTAATCTAATCTAGTATGTTTGTCAAATAACAAATAAATAGTATAAAAAGTGATATGCCATTTTTGTTTGGAATATTCGGAGATGGATGAGATTGTATCACTTGGGTCTTGTTGTGAGGCACCGGGCAATTACTTGTAGCTGTCCCCACTAGCAAACTAGGAAATTAGCAAATTAATGAAGATGGTGGAATTTTGGCACTGGTATAACACAAGGCAAAATTGACTAGAAAATGACAAAGTTTGAGCTCACAAGGAATACACGTGCATGGATATAAGAGTGGGAAAAAAAGTTGAACATTAGTTTATTGTTTAGTCCGCCGGAGTGCTGATTGATGGGTGTGATGTTCAAAGTTTGGGTCCTTTAAAAAAATGGATCCAATATTATTAATGCACATCCCTATACAGTACTTCAATTTCTGTAACTGAAACACATGCGCCCGCTGTCTTCCCTTGACCTCTGCCTCTGCAAAATACATTTCTCAGCGAGCTGTTGTTTTGAGGATGAGCTTTTTGACTAGATTGGATTGCACTTTACTTATAATATTGTTTCTTCGAAAGCTTGACTTCGTGGAAGAGACCAACCTCAACTGGACAGTCAATCTCCATAGCCCAATATGCTCGCTCGCCTACAAAGAGTTTAAATATAGACCCCTTGCTGCCAATCCCTCCAGCAAAAACCCAAGTCTTTCATTTCTCTCCTGGGTGCTCGGGTGGATCATAAAAGCTAGTTTTGCGTTTTAGCAGCTCCTTCGCCTTAAGAAAAGCGCAATGGGAGACAGCGACCTATTTACAGTACCCACCTCAAACTCAGATGAAAAGAAAAGCTACCCCAAGAGGGTGCCAAGTGATAAGCCTCCATTCACGCTTGCCACACTCAAGAAAGCCATTCCTGCCCATTGCTTCCAGAGATCCCTTCTCCGCGCCTCCTCTTATCTTGTCTACGATCTTTGTGTCTGCTATTCTCTCTTTTACATAGCCAAAACTTACATTCCCATCCTCCCTTCCCCGCTCAACTACGTAGCATGGCCCCTCTATTGGTTTATCCAGGGAGCCTTTATGACTGGTCTCTGGGTCATTGGTCATGAATGTGGTCACCGTGCCTTCAGCGATTATCAGTTGATTGATAACATCGTGGGCCTTATCGTTCACTCGGCGCTTATGACCCCCTTCTTTTCATGGAAATATAGCCACCGCAGGCATCATGCCAACACTGGTTCCTTGGTCCATGACGAGGTATACCTTCCAAGACTTAAGAGCGCAATTCCATGGTACTCCAAGCACCTCGACAACCCTGTGGGTAGAGTTTTACGCGTTGTCACCATGCTTTTGGTAGCCTTCCCTTTGTATCTTCTTTTCAATGCCTCCAGCCAAGACCATGGTCGCTTCGCCAATCATTTTGATCCCTACAGTCCTATATTCACCGATCGCGAAAGGCTTCAAGTTGTCATCTCTAATCTCGGCCTTCTTGCCTCTACATCTGTCTTTTATACTGTCGCCAAGGCACATGGATTTGCTTTGTTGTTCTGCACCTACCTTGCACCCGTACTTGTTGTCAATGCTTTCTTCATCGTCATCACCTACCTCCACCACACTAATCCAACTCTCCCACACTATGACAATTCTGAGTGGGAATGGTTTAGAGGAGCTCTCTCCACAATTGATTTAGACTTTGGGTGGCTCAATCCGGTTTTACACCATGTTACAAATACCCACATCTGTCACCATCTCATCTCCACAATCCCACATTATCATGCTCTTGAGGCCACTGAAGCAATCAAGCCAATTTTGGGTGACTATTACCAAATTGATTCTACTCCAATCTACAAGCAATTGTACAGGGCAGCAAAAGAGTGTATATACGCCCAACCAGATGAGGATGCCAAGAACCAAGGTGTTTACTGGTATAGAAAGAAAATTTGAAGCTACACTGCTGACCAGCACTTTTTTTCAAAGCCATAAATGTGCCATTATTGAGAATAAGCTCAATGACTTCTCAGTTACGCAAATTGTTTGATTGATTCCTCCATGTAATGTAGTGACAATATTATAGAAACTTGAATTTCGTTTTTCAGTATGCCTAGTCTTCTGTTGACAATATTAGTTGCTCAACGAATTCTACCCTTGCCAAAAGGATTTGGTAGCTCACAAAACAAACACAGATTCGACTCGAAAAGTTAACACAAGAGGCACGAACAAGACTTGCAAATATACAGATATTCGACAGAGTTTGGTCACAATGAACAAGTAATCTTGCAAAATTGTTGATCACGTCTGAAGGAGTAATCGACAATGACACTACAAAAGATAAACAAAAAAAATATGTTTGTAGTTTTCTAAAATATATATATTAAAAGGACTTTGATACAATTGATATTTAACACTTTCGTCAATGTTTATCCATACAAGCCATGATTTGAAAAAGACCCACGGATTCAAAATGCACCTATTTTAATGGTTAGGCATTATCGATAATCATGGGGACTTCCATAGCCACCCAAGACTTTGTGGCATCCGTGCTCCCTAAAATGTTCAATCAATTTCACCTCAACGAAAACGTTACACATGCTTTTATGTGAGATCGGGAATTTTTAGTTGTCGTGTCTTTTGATGCGAGTTGACTATATGACATAGTGTGAGGACCCGCTCTCTGTAAATGAGACTTTCACCGTCATGTAGTCCCGATCTACCCAACGCGTGGATCAATCGAAATAACACAAGGCTCGTGTTAACTTATAAAATCTAAATTCCCAAAACACATATCTATTTGAATTTTTTCTTTTAAAAAGAGCATGGCATGTCACATAATACACCCGGCATAAAATAATTAATGAAATACTCATAAACATGCAACAGAAATCACAAACAGTAGGCCACATGACCCCAAACATATAACACACTAAGACATGACAACCGTTATTCTGTTGGCGATATGTCATATGAGATGGCCTAGAATGATACATCGTCCAGGATAGTCTTCAACCTTTGGTTCGACTGAACCAGAGGTGATTCCTGATTGACGATCTACCATTTTATGTCCTAAAAATCTACAAAAGCCCTCGAGATCCACTTTAAAACAATCTTTAAACTAAACCCATTAACAAATCGATTATACAATGTAGTGTGCGCATCGTGTCTAAGGTCGATAGTGATCTTGTGTGAAAGTGATCGATTAGGTGTGAAGAATACCAATTCGAGAAGTTTAAAAGATACGACAGATTAATTCTGAGTCGTATCTTTTGTGTTATGACACCTTGTTCAATGTTTAGGCAATTCGCCAAGCAGTGTTTTCGATAACCATGGGGACTTCTATAGCAATCCAAGACTTTGGGACATCCTCACTCCCTCAAATATTCAATCAAATTCATCTATATAAAAACATTATTTATGCCTTATGTTTGGTCCCAAAACTCATATCTATTTGAATTTTTTCTTTTAAAAACAGCATGGCATGTCACATAACACACCCAGCATAAAAGAATTAATGAAATACTCATAAACATGCGGCGGAAATCATAAGCAATAGGCCACATGACCCCAAACATATAACACACTAAGACCATAAACACGAGGCAATTTGGATTTACAAAAAATTCCCAAGGTGTGCATCTAATAACACTAATGGGAAATCCGAGTCACACATGCATATAAAGTATCAGATCCAAAATGAGCTTCCAAGACGTGCAAGTGCAATAGTCCAATCCTAAGATCAATACTGGGAAAAGACGACCTCAACAACGAATGGCTACAGCTGAGGAACTAGGCTTGAAAAGATTAACAAGAGGGGGGAGGTGAGAGTAGGGGATGAATGGCTACCGCTGACAAACTATTCATCTTAAATATAATGCTATTTTTTTATCTTAGCCAATTACTTAGAATAGAACAATTAATATCATACTAGTAATGGAATATGTGAGATTAAGGAAATTCCAAACAGCTTGGGCTGAGAAGCCGATTTGAGGACCGTCAATGCTAGTGGGTCCTAGTCCACAACTGGGGAATGTTTATGAGTTTAAGGTATGATTTGAAATATTGGAAGGAAAACTTTTGTTAATAAATTTTACTATAATGGGAATTTGATGAGCTTAATGATTGAAACATTACAAAGAGAGTGTGATTGTGAATTTTGATATTATAGGGCCTTGAGTTGTTTCATTGATGGTTTATGAGTGTTTGAGATTTTTCAGAAAATTTCTGGATGTATATTTGGAATTATTGCAATTTTTTAAGATTATTTAATAAGAGATATAATTTTTAGTAAAATATATACTTATGAGAACATTCATTTTATTGATCTTAATGGATTATACTGTTTATAAGGAGTGTATAAATTTTTTTTGAGCATTTGTTCATAATATTATGATATTTATTATATATATTATTACATACTATTTCACATCCCGAAATTCTCCAAGATATAGCAACCGTTGTTCTGTTGGCGACATGTCAAATGAGATGGCCTAGGATGACAAATCGTCCTAGCTAGTCTTCAAACTCTGAAAAAGACCCACGGATTCAAAATGCACCTATTTTAATGGTTAGGCATTACCGATAATCATGGGGACTTCCATAGCCACCCAAGACTTTGTGGCATCCGTGCTCCCTAAAATGTTCAATCAATTTCACCTCAACGAAAACGTTACACATGCTTTATGTGGGATCGGGAATTTTTAGTTGTCGTGTCTTTTGATGCGAGTTGACTATATGACATAGTGTGAGGACCCGCTCTCTGTAAATGAGACTTTCACCTTCGTGTAGTCCCGATCTACCCAACGCGTGGATCAATCAAAATAACACAAGTCTCGTGTTAACTTATAAAATCTAAATTCCCAAAACACATATCTATTTGAATTTTTTCTTTTAAAAGGAGCATGGCATGTCACATAATACACCTAGCATAAAATCATTAATGAAATACTCATAAACATGCAGCGGAAATCACAAGCAATAGGCCACATGACCCAAAACATGTTACACACTAAGACCATAAACACAAGCCAATTTGGATCTACAAAAAGTTCCTAAGGCGCGCATCTCATAACACCAATGGGAACTCCGAGTCATACATGCATATAAAGTATCAAATCCAAAACGAAATTCCAAGACGTGCCAGTGCAATCGTCCAGTCCTAAGATCAATACTGGAAAAACACGACCTCAAGAACGAATGGTTATGGCTGATGAACTAGCCCTTAAAAGATTAACAGTAGGGGGGAGGTGAGAGGAGGGGACGAATGTTTACGGCTGACAAACTATTCATCTTAAAGATAATACTATTTTTTTTATCTTATCCAATTACTTAGAATAGAACAATTATTATCATGCTAGTAATGGAATATGTGAGATCAAGGAAATTCCAATCAGTTTGGGCTAGGAAGCCCATTTGAGGACCGTTATTGCTAGTGGGTCCTAGTCCACAGCTGGGAAATGTTTATGAGTGAAGGTACGATTTGAAATTTTGGAAGGAAAATTTTTGTTTATAAAGTTTACTACTATGGGAATTTGATGAGTTTAATGATTGAAAAATTACAAAAAGAGTGTCATTGTGAATTTTGATATTATAGGACCTTGAGTGGATTCTTTGATGGTTTATGAGTGTTTGAGATTTTTTAGAAAATTTCTGGAAGAATATTTGGAATTATTGTGATTTTTTAATATTATTTAATAAGATATTTAATTTTTAGTAAAATATAGACTTATGAGAACAATCATTTATTGATCTTGATGGATTATATTGTTTATAATGAGTGTATAGAATGTTTTTGAGTGTTTGTTCCAGAATTATTATATATATTATTAAATCCTATGTCAATACTGGGAAAACACAACCCTTAAGAACGAATGGCTAGGGCTGACGAGCTAGCTCTGAAAAGATTAACAGGAGAGGGGAAGGTGAGAGGAGGGGTCAAATGGCTACAACTGACAAAATATTCATCTTAATGATAATACTATTTGTTTTATCTTAGCCAATTCTTTAGAATAGAACAATTAATATCATGCTCGTAACGGAATATATGAGACCAAGGAAATTCCAAGTAGCTTGAGCTGAGAAGCCCATTTGAGGACCGCCAGTGCTAGTGGTTCCTAGTCCACAGCTGGGGAATGTTTATGAGTTTAAGGTATGATTTGAATTTTTGGAAGGAAAATTTTTCCTAATAAAGTTTACTATAATGGGAATTTGATGAGTTTAATGATTGAAAAATTACAAAGAGAGTGTCATTGTGAATTTTGATATTATAGGACCTTGAGTGAATTCATTGATGGTTTATGAGTATTTGAGATTTTTCAGAAAATGTTCGAAAGTATATTTGAAATTATTGCGAATTTTTAAGATTATTTAATAAGATATCTAATTTTTAGTGAAATATATACTTATGAGAACAATCATTTATTGATCTTGATGGATTATACTGTTTATAAGGAGCGTATGTAATTTTTTTGAGTATTTGTCTGAGTATTATGATATTTATTATATATATTATTAAATACTATATCACGCCCCGAAATTCTCCAAGACATGACAATCGTTATTCTGTTGGCGATATGTCATATGAGATGACCTAGGATGATACATCGTCCAGGATAGTCTTCAACCTCTGGTTCGACTAAACCAGAGGTGTTTCCTGATTGACGATCTACTATTTTATGCCCTAAAAATCTACCAAAACCCTCAAGATCCACTTTAAAACTAACTCTAAACTAAACCCATTAACAAATCGATTATACTAGGTAGTGTGCGCATCGTGTCTAAAGTCGATAATGATCGTGTGTGAAAGTGATTGATTAGGTGTGAAGAATACCAATTCGAGAAGTTTAAAAGATACGACAGATTAATTCTGAGTCGTATCTTTTGTGTCACGACACCTTGTTCAATGTTTAGGTAGTACGCCAAACAGTGTTTTCGATATCCATGGGGACTTCCATAGCAATCCAAGACTTTGGGACATCCTCACCCCCTCAAATATTCAATCAAATTCACCTACATGAAAACATTATTTATGCCTTATGTTTGGTCTCAAAGAAGAAATGATCTTGCAAAATTGTTGATTATGTTAATTTTTACTAATTTCTACCAATTTTCTGTTAATTCCTTATGAACCTACACATGGCAGCAAGAGCGCACGCCAGCACATGTCCGAACCTCCACAGTGATGACACGTGGCTCACCCTGAGCCTGCCACGACTCATCCGAGCCTCCAGTTCGGATCGAGCCTTTCCTTCTGAGCTTTAAAAGACCCATCGCTTTCATTCCAATCGGACCACTTGTCATTCATGCTTAATTTAAATGACCAGTCTTTTGTACTTAACATAAACGACTGGTATCCTAACCCTCCTTTTATAAAACTTGTCACACAGGCTTGCCTCTAGCTGAACTATCGTTAAGACATCCTTAGACAACTTGTCATCGGAGGTCGTCTTCTTCCTCAACACGACATCCTTAGGCCAGTGACCTACCAGAATTCCTTTCCCTTTTATTTATTCACTCAGCTGAACATACAATGATCTCAATAAACATATCAAAATGAAGTTCTCCTTCACACAAGTTAAACCCACACATTAATCATGCATTGTACAAGATTTAAAACCATAAATTCACAAATTTAAGAATTCGATCTCACCGGGGAAAATTTACCCAATTCTACCGATAGCTCACACGATTTCTCTCACAATCACTTGCTAACCTTTCTTCTTTTTCTCTCACAGGTATTCACACAGGAAATGAAAGATTTTTCCAGTTGAAACCAAGTATCTCCATATAAAATTTCAAAAATAAAAGAGGCTCGAATCCTATTTCAGATTTCAAATTTTCCAGTGAATTTACAAATAATACCGATGGTTGGCAACCAAAAGAAATACAATCAAAAAGTCTCATAGGACTAAATGTGAAATTAAAAAAATACCCTCAATCTGTTTTTTTTTTAAAAAAAAATTCTCATTTCTCTTGCTTTGCGTACAATAAATTTGTTCACATAAGCCCATGTAGCTAAACGGGAGGGTTCTTATCCCTTTTTATTTGTATTTCTTTTCCCGGCTACAGGTCGTTCCTCAAATTCAAACCCAACTATCCTAATACACTTCACCGGTTTAAAATACTCAATTCTCACAATACAAGCCATGACGACCCTTTGGGCTCTTTGGGTTGAAAACCTAATCGAACTTTGGCGATGAAATTAGTGAGCTTTGAATCCTAGCTTGGGATTTATTGTGAATGAAATAGACTATCTGAGTGCTTATGAAGGATGATTGGGATTGGCTCGACGGTTTCATTGTTTTCGGCCACGATTCAGGCATAGGGCCCATATGATATGCGGTTAGATTTTCGATATCCCTATCTACTTCTGATGAGTTATTGGGACTCATAGGTGTCGTTTTGTGGTTATGACTCCGAAAAAAGAAATATCAAAGTTTATTTTCTTGGAATGCAGAGCCTAGGGATATTTTAGTTATTTTACCAATCAGTACCCATCATGCCTTCAAATGTGAGCATTCCGACATGTGTCCTCCTCGAAATATGTTTATTCGGCTTCGAGGAAGTAGGAGTGTCGTTATCAAATTTTATTAAGGATTAACTATATTTCTGGAAGCTGATTATGACTAATGAGATATTAATCTCAGTTAAATATATTATGGATGAAAAATTATATAATGAAGTATATTAATAGTTTTAATATTTTAAGACCAGAGGAGGTCTATTGACCATCTATAAGGATTGAAGAATTTTCCAGGAATTTTTGGATGTATAACTTTGGGACATCCTCACTCCCTCAAATATTCAATCAAATTCACCTACATGAAAACATTATTCATGCCTTATGTTTGGTCACAAAGAAGAAGTAATCTTGCAAAATTGTTGCTTATGTCTATAGTAATCAACAATGACACTGCAAAAGATAAACAAAAAGGATAAGTTTGTAGCTTTTTTAAAAAATATATTAAAAGGACTTTGATACAATTGATATTTAATATTCTCGTCAATGTTTATCCATACATGTCACGCCTCAAACCCCAAAGAAAAGATTTTTAAAATCTCGCGTGATCTTTCACCTTTGAATCATTCACATGGCACGTCATAATTCCCTATTTACGCTCTAACAGTAATCCTATACGTTAAATATCAATCTGGCAAAATTTTCAACTCTTTTTATTAATTTTTTCTATTTTTTTTATCAATTTTCATAATTTAATTGACCTATCAAATAGTATCAGATTTAATTAAATCTAGTACTATTGGATTCCTCTAAATTTCTAGTATTTTTTCTCATTTTTCCATATTTTTCTTCCTTTTTCTTCTATTTTTAAATTTTTTTAATTTTTCAGCTTTTCTGCTATTTTCTACCAATTTTCTGTTAATTCCTTATGAACCTACACGTGGCAACATGAGCATGCGCCAGCACAAATCTGAACCTCCACGGTGCCGACACGTGGCTCACCCTGAACCTGCCACGACTTGTCCGAACCTATCCCCATGGGCTTTAAACGACCCGTCGCTTTCCTTCCTATCGAACTACATGTCATTCATGCTTAATTTAAATGACAGGTTTTTCGTACTTAACAAAAACGACTGGTATCCTAACCCTCCTTTTATACGACTTGTCACACAAGCCTGCCTCTAGCAGACTTGTCATCGGGACATCCTCGGACGACTCATTGTCTAAGGTTGTCTTCTTCCCTTGCACGACATCCTCTAGCCTATATTATGAAATACTATTTCACGCTCCCAAATTCTCTAAAACATGGCAACCGCTATTTTGTCTATAGGTGACATGTCATATGAGATGGCCTAGGATGATACATCATCCGAGATCGTCTTCAACCTATGGTTCGACTGAACAAGAGGTGCTTCCTGATCGACGATCGACCATTTTATGCCCCAAAATCTACAGAAACCCTCAAGATCCACTTTAAAACTAACTCTAAACTAAACCCAACAACAAATCTATTATATCATTTAAAATCGAGCAAGAAAGCAAGGGTTTTGTGGTCTCAAAATTTCAGAGATGTAAACGGTGATACTCACTAGATCATGGATGGAATCGGTCCAAGAAATACACATGTGAGCTAGTGGAGAGGAGGCAATTGATTTACAGGAGAGGAAGGGAGTTCAGGACCTGAGTATTAGAAATGCCGAAATACTGATTTGAAATCGAGATAAACTCTCGCAAGCGGTGGGTTACCGGACAGGACAAACGGATGACCTTCCTTTAGCTAAACGATGTCGTTTCATCTTTTGGTGAAACAATGTCATTCTAAGTTAAACCATGTAAATGATTAAACGACTTTGTTTACCTTTTTCTCAAATCAATGGGAATGCCCATGTTTTGACATTTCATATTTTTAATAATAATATAAATATTATTTCTTTATATATATAAATAATTAATAATATGTAGTATATTAATCAGAAAAATATCCTAAAAATACTATAAATTCCTTATATAGTAAAGTTCACTCACACTAAAAAAATTATCTTTCTCATGTACACATAATTAATTAAAAATATAATACCTAATAATTATGAATGCTCTTTCAAAAATTTTTATAAAATTTATACATACCAGCACCTCATCAAGTGACCTGCGCATGATCCTATGTCACCAAGATCTCTCTTTTATCTCTTCCTTTGATTTTAATCCCATACATAATTATATATAATATCCTATTTACTATCCGAGTCTTCTTTAAAAATTCAATACTTCATAGGTCATTCTGGTCTTACCTTTTAAGGTTCCTTAATGGGTATGGAGTTATAACTTTATTGTTTATACTATTTAGACTATGCAATCCCCTCCCCATCCAAATACCACCATAGTGGAGTTATGTTCCTTGTTGTCGTTGCTCATTCCATAGTCATACTTTACTTGGATTCTGATATATTACCAGAGCAATATACCGATGCGCAGATCTTCCTTAATAACCATAGCTTTAGACTCGCTTATCCTTCTTAGTTATCTTATATTATTATTATTTCAGTTTGAAGTACAGTTTCTTTGTATTCTTCTCAATTTCATCATAGCGTAACTCAATGTATATGGTCTTGAACCTCACTTTGAATCCTCACAAATTGTTTCTGCTTCGGCAAATCGTCAACCTGACCAATTATGTACTCAAGCGTGCAAAATTTTTCATAGTCATAGGCCCTTATCACATATCCACGTGTGTATAATCTAGTGACCTATCGAGGATTCTGAACTAGAATATATTACCTGGGAGGACCAGAACCTAGAAACTGGACTCCACACCATCGTGCAGTCCCAATTGATCTAAATTGTGGCCTAATCAAAATCACACAAGGTTTAACCTGAAAAAAAAAATTTCCAAAATATATAAAAATTTAAATTTTTTTATTTAAAAGGAGTATGACATTAAATCTGATACACTCGACATACAATAGTCAGTAGAGTATATTAATAAATAGCGAAAGACTTAAAGTTACACTCAACAGATCACAGACCACATGGCCACAAACATACAACAAACAATAGATCCATACTCATAACTGCAATAAATTAATAAATGTGCCCAAGGCACTATGCTCATCTTATAAATATCATAATCCAAAAAGAATACATGCAAATCCAATATCAAATAAGCAAAAAAGCGTACAAAGTGGTCATTACATCACATCAATCAAGTCATGCACATCATAAATATTGCATGCAATGAATCCAAATACAAAAAGAATGTTGACTTTTCAATTGTGTCATATGTAGAAGTCTAGCCTTATGACAAGCCGAAAACCTCAACCTCAAAAGAAAGTCTGCTACATAAGTTCTCTAAATAGTCCCGAAAAAATAACAACAAGAAGGGGTGAGATCTCAAGGATCTTAGTGAGAGTCATTGCATCATAAATAATTCTGGGGAACAAAGGCATATAAGAAAATGGGTATAAATCATTTGATAGTAAAACATAGTAAGTCCATAATGCTACTCATGCAAACAACCCAATGTATGTAATATGATCCAATGAAAATGCATGAATTCAGTAAATATAAAGCATTCGTCTCAGTCCAAGCCTAATAGGCCAAATAAGAAAATCCAAAATTTCAATCACGCGGGCTAATATGCCCAAAACATATCCGAGGTGGACTCTAAAACTGCTTCACTAATCCTCATGTTTTAGAGTGTTGGGCCTTAAGCCCAATAACTCGATAAACAATGATTTTGTGGGCTCATAACCCATGAGCCAAGAGTTTATGAAAATATATGGACATTACTGAAATGGTTGAGTATGGGAAATGGATTAGATTAATCAAAGATAGTTTTCATTTGGTTAAAACGTAAGTGTGTGGCTCTAAAGCAACGGATTTTGGTATATCTCTTCCTGTCGAGTTGTTTGGACTCATAGATGTATTTTTTGATTTAAGACATCTCCTAAGGAATCTTAGATGTTGTATTTCTTGGAACTCGATATTTGGGGGCAATTTCATCTTTTCACACCTCGGTACATGTCAAATCTTGTAATCCGAGTCTTTTGATGACTAAGACCCTTAAATCCATCCCTTAAGACTTATTAGGGGATAATTTACATTATAAAGAATTGATATGAATTATTATGGCTTTAAGGAATGATTATAAATAATCAAGATACTATATGTATAAGGTTATGTGTATGTATATATAGAATAAAAATATAAAGATAAGATAAAGGAGTGACTTTGGTGGTTTACGACCATGGGTAGGTCCCTTGATAGAATATTAGTGTATATAATTTTTTTGAAAATTTTTGAAAGGATATTTATAATTATTATCATTTTTCTAAGTATTATCTCATTATATTATATTTTTAATAAATTATGTATATAAAAAATGATAATTTTTCAGAACTAATAGACTTTAGTATTCATAAGGAGGTTGTCGTAATTTTCAAGATATTTTTCTGATTAATATACTATTTACTATGAATTATTAAACATTTAGTGTATTAAAAGAATTATTATGAATTATTCAAAGTTCATATTCTTATTAACTATATGCTATGTGAATCCTAACGATGAATCAATTAAATTAATCTAAACCCAAGCTTGGTAGATATATTCTTATTCTACCAATCTTTAGTACTCTTAGGATTCCTAGCTTTATGTCTAAACATAGGACTATCTCTCAACTAATCCTTATTCACCTAGATGAACTTTGATAAGAACTGTTAAATAAGTATAAGATAGAAATAAAATGAACCAGAGAATGAATAGGTAATTAACGATACGAAAAAAAGACTATTAAATAAAACTGAAAATATAATGTAATGCAAATGAATACATCAAATTCCAACAACAGTGCATAACTTAGTCATGATTTCTATTGAATTGGAAATAAAATGTAAAACCAATTTATTACAACGAAAACAAAAATCTATGAATGCATAGTACCCTTTCTGGCTATATCTTGTTACAATTTATAATGAATCTCCTACGCCATAATAGCTACAATGATCCCTACACGATGGCCTATTTGTCTACTTTATACAATATTTCTGGAAGTTAGCTAACTGATGCATGATGGTGGCGTGATGGCATAAATCTCACATGACAGAATGGGAGTAACTTTTCTTCTTGCCACGTATCAGTCAATAACTGCACTTTTGGTTTTTGATTGGCTTAGTGCGTGGGATAGTTGTCCGATGCTGGCTGAACATGTAATGGATGCTTGGCTCACTTGGTCCAATCAGGTCTGACTTGTCAGTTCGACTTGACGGACTAGCAAGTCCAACTAGTGTCAGTCTAGCAAGTTTGACTGGTCAGATTAACAAGTCCGATCAGGTCAGACTTGTTAGTTTAACCGGTCGAACTAGCAAGTCCGATGGGTCTGATAGTCTTCGATACCTACTTCAACGTGATGTGTCATCTACATGACAAAAGATGAAAGTTTATATTTCATTTGTTTACAAGGAAATATTTTGGTTTGTTGAGACAAAATATAGAAATTCTCTATGTTTTGAATGAAGGTCATATATGCATTGTGAATGACGATCATACTAGATTCAAGAACTTGCTTGCCATGATTTGGATGCATTAAATGTATATTTGAACCCCTACATGATAGTTGTGTGTTTATTCAATTTTTGGAAGGCATGTGATGAGATGAACTTACCCTTGTGAGTCATTGAGTTTGGAACCTGTGAACTGTGAGTTTTGTGACTTGTGAGGTGTATTTTATTGCCAACAAATTTTTGAGAGGTTTCCTAAGGTTTGGGTGGTTTTAAGGGACGTTTTTTAGTGATTTTCGGAGTATACACCCTATCAAGAAGAGCACAAGCCTATGTATTTTTTCTTAGTAGCCCGTGTACTTCTCAGTGTAGGAAAGTACATGGTCATGTACTAGTACACACCCTATTTCCATATACTACACGGCTATGTACTTTTTCTTATAGTCGTTGTACTTTTCCTACAGCCCATGTAACTCACTTTGACACTTCCAAACCTACCGTAAACCTTTCAAACACAAAATAAACATTATTAACACCTGAATCAACCTTAGATGAATGCCCATAAGTGTTCTTTATGCATTTCATGCATTATAGTTTTACTATGTATAAGCAAAATATATATGTTTCTTAGGAACAATTTGGAATTGACAATTAATGCTTGGCCAAAGCAAGGTAAGTACATGGAAGCGTAGCTGAGGGAAAAATTACTTACCCAATGTTGTTGTATGGATGGATTATATGTGTGTGCCTAAATTTGGTATGACTTAGCAGACTGCCTAAATTTGCTATGACTTAGTAGGGTATGTGTTTAGATGTGTTTATATTTATATATGGATTGGTAATTGAGTGTGATAGTGTGTTTTCTCCTCTCAATTTCAGATAACACTGGTAGTAAGGGATTATATGTATTTTAAAATGAAAAATTGATTGCCACATTATTTGAAAAAATATGAAATGCATGAATGTGCCTGTTTTTCTATGCTTGGACTATTGAAATGCATAAATGCTCTAGGCGCATGTGGGAATCGATATCGACATGTGGAATGCACCGAGTCCACAGAGGGTAACCTATATAATCTTTGAGAGCTCTCTGGGTATGGTAGCATGGCATGGAGATGTCCAACATCCTCAGAGGATCGGGTTAAGTATTAATGTGAGACCTCATCCCTCCAAGTGCCTAGTTAGCATAACCATACAGTAAGAGTATCCAATTTTGGTTCGTTGTGAGTAGTTGACCAGTTTGACCCAAGAGTTGACCTTAAGGGTAGACACAGTCATAGAAAACCTAGATGTGCGTCTAGTGTCTTAGCGAGTGATCTAGGTCGATTGTCAAGGTTTGACTCAGTGGAAATCGATATTGGCCGGTTCCGGGTCTGTTTTAAATGACCGTTTGATATTTTACGAGTCCAATTACCTATTTTTTAGCCCAATTAATTATTTTAACCAATTTTGATGATTTTTTGTTTTAAAACCCATTTTTTCGCACTAGGAGCATAAACGTTTCGTTATGGTCTTTTCCGAGATTTTAGGCCCAAGCTATAAATACCTAGCCCGATCCACACTTAAAATTTTTCTAAGTGTTAGACCTGAAGCAGCCTATTCTCCCCCTTCTCTCCCTCTTTCTCTCTCCCGTTCTCCCTCTATAAAGCACCCATTCAAATTTCGTCAATTTTCTTTCGACAAAAACCACTAAGCTTCGTCCCTAAACACTTTCTTAACCTCCCACAATAGATTTCCACTGTTAGTTTTGGATTGACAGGCTGGAATCGGATTGTTCTTTGTTGTAGGATATTTTTGGGGATTTCCTTGTAAGTGTCCTAAATCTAGATTCCCGTTGTCGATTTTTGGTTTATTCAGATTGCTGTTAATGTTTCTAAGCTAGTTTGGTGGTTTTGATTGCATGAAAACACACTCTGATCCTTGGGTGAGTGTTTTGGTTTTCGACGGCAATCTCGGTAATTTTGTGAGTTCTGTGATTTTGGTTGAATTGATGAAATTGGTGGTTTTTGTTTATAGGGTTAGTTGATTTATGAGTTGTGGAGTGTGTTTATGGGCTGAGAAACCCAATCGTGTGATCAAGTGAGCTTGCGTGTCGTTTTAGAGCCGTGAGTGGCTTGTGCGAAGTTTAGGCATTTGGTCGTTGGTTGCATTTTCGGTTTCATGATCCAAACGTATGTTATTAGCATGAGATTTGTGTTGGTGTGAGTGTCAAAGGGGTCTCTTAGGGTTCATTTTCAGTTTTGAGTCCTTTTGTTGATTTTGTTGATTTTGTCGATTTTGAGCTTATATGCATTTTAGTTCAGTTTGTGTGTTTAGGCGGTTCTGGAACGGTTGATAATGGAAAAGGTATTGCAGTCGAGTTTTCTGCGGGATAAGAGGTGGGAGTTTACGTTTCATTTTCTTACATGGAATCATTTTGTGTTTTTGAATTAAAATACAGTAAATGCTTGGTTTTCAATAAAGGCTATGCATGCATGGTGTGTGACATTCATTTTATCATCATGATATTGCTTGCCATTATTTGGATGCACAAACTATGTGTTTGAACTCTTAAGCATGTTAGTTGTGTGTTTATACATGTTGAGTGGGCATGTGATCCGATGTTTGAAACCATTCGATTGTTTACGTTTGTACCCGTGCGAGGGATTGTGTTGGACCCTTTTGATTTGAGTCTTTTGTGGTTTGTGAGGAGTTTTTTCGTTGCTGAAAAACCATGGTAAGGGGTCCCGAGGGTTTAAGCGAGTTCCGAGTCATTTTTATGATGTGTAACTAGTCCGAGAGAAGTACACACCCGTGTACTTTCCCAGCAGCCCGTGTACTATTCTGAACAAAATAGTACATGGCCTATATAGGAAAGTACACGGTCGTGTACATATACATAGCATACACGGATGAGTACACAGCTGTGTACTCAGGCCGTGTACTACTATGTCTTCCCCCTTTTCGATTCCACATGCCCATGTACATATTCAAGCTACCCCCGTACCCTTCCCACAACCCATGCACCTCATTTTGAGACCCTCAAACCTACCCTAAACCTATCCAACACTAAACAAACATCAAATCACAACCTAACCAATCTCATATGAGTGCTCTTTAGTGATTGTTTGTATTTCATATATTGTTGGGTTTTCAAAGTAAAAAATATATATGGTTGCTTTTAGGAGCAACTTGGAATTGACAGTTAGCGTTTGGCCAAATAAGGTAAGTACATAAAATCCCAGCATAGGAGAATATTGCTTATCTATGGTTGTTGTATAGCCGGATATTTTGTGCATGCCTGAATTTGTTATGTCTTAACAGGCTACCTGATTTTGCTATGACTTAGCAGGCTATATGTTTATATATATATATGAATTTTGATTGACTGCGATAGTGTGATTTCTCCACTTAGTTTTGGTTAATATTGGCAGTAGGGGATTTATACGTATTTTGTAAACAAAAAATTAATTGTCAGTGGGCTTTCAGTTTCCCTTTAGCACGAGAGATTCTAAAAGTGCTTTGTAATCCACCTCGATAAGTTTCTGGGGCATAGTAACCCATGTGACGATGTTGTGTGATGTGATTTTATAAAACCTATTGAGCTGGCCTTTATTGCATCATGTTTTACAATTCATGCATTATGCATACTTGCTTGTGAAACACATTGAGTGCACGTTTAGTGTGCATGGATGATATTGGTGTTTTAAGTAACTGTTTTATACTTGATTTTCTGTATGTCTCTATTCCACCGGATATGCTTATGATGCTATAACTTTCACTGAGGCCTTTGATCCCACCTCCTCTTGTTCATATTTTCAGGGCTAGTTCGACACTGTAATCGTGCATCTTTGAGGTCATATTTTCCCAATGTTGGTCTTAGAACTGGACTATTGCACATATACGTCTTAGAAGCTCAGCATATTTTATGTTTTGTTATTTTCATACTCTATCGACATACATGCTTGTTTTAGACTACGTTGTTTGTTATGGACCTATTGTGGGGTTATTTTCCGGTTTTGATAATCCATTTGTATGTATGACTCAGATTTCAGCTTATGTTATGAGATGCGTGCCTTGGGAAATTTTCATGGATCTATATGGGCTTGTGTGTATGGTCTTAGTGTATTGCATGTTTGGGGCTGTGTGGCATGTTGTATATGATTTAAGACATTTGTTGTTTGTGTTTGCATTCTCTATTTATTGTTTTGTACCAGATATAATATGTGATGTGCCATGATCCTTTTAAAAGGAAAAATTCGAATTGGTATGCTTTTTTGGGTTGCTAGTTTTGAAAAGTTAACGTGAGCCTTGTGTAACCTCGATAGATCCACATGTTGGGTCTACACGACGGTGAGGGTCCCATTTACCGGGAGCGGGTCCTCACAATTAATCTAACATGGATTTGTCTTCTACATGCTATAACAAGATAGGTGAAAAGAAAATGAGATTAGAGTGCCACTGACAAACTCCAATTCTATCCCATGCCCAGATAAATTGGAAGATATTGGCAAACCCAAATCACGGTCATATGTGTGATGTGATGAGTCATGCGTGCTACATTTGAACCGATTGTGATTACATGTATTATCGCATAAGAATTACTACATGCATTAATTACCTAGTGTGTGAATTAATCAAATTATTAAATACATATATGTTTTTGATTTATGATATGATTGCATGTGAAGTTTCATTTATGTTTTCCCATCCGCTCACCTAGTAGGTTTCTGCCAGGCTTTGGCATGATTGCAGGATCAATGAATAAAAACTCACTCACTAGCATTTGGCGAAGATAATAACAGGTCGATCGACACTTGGTCATATTCAAGTTAATTTTAAAGGAGTTTATATTCATAGTAATGATTCCCATGAGTCTGTTTGTGTATGATTTTGAGCCAAGTCCTAGACTGTTATATTAAGAACTTAATTATTTTACGATGTCATCCAGACAACATCTTGTTGCTATTTAGATTCCACTGCATGATCTTAGTCAATATTGATATAATTGACTCTGCTATTATTTATTCTATTCTAGCTTTGCAGGTTTATAATATGCATTGCTGTATAATGTAGAGGTGTATATAGTGGGCTTAATTCGATTGTCGCATGAAATGATATGTTACATATAGTAATAAAATGACAAAGATAAAGAAACAAAGTAAATAAAATTTTTAAATGGACATAAGTCCTCCCAGCCTTTCCTATGTATTTATTGTGGAATGGTAATTCTGGCGAAGGAGACTATTTGACAGTCTATCCTAGGAATTACCGAATCAGTGTGTTTGCTTATAGTAATCAATAGGATTGAATGAGATTTTAGAAACCCCTAACTTAATAATAAGTCATAACCTTTCCAAAATCACACGCCAATGAAATTGTCGATCATTAGAAGAATAACATGTCCTCGAAATTATTCCCTAATAATCTTCAAGAAGTGAGGTGGATATCATACCCACATATGATGGATTTTGGTTGGATATAAATGGATAGAATTACGTAGTATGTCATGAATCCACAGGCAATGGGTTGGATATCCAATTATTGGATTTAGTATAGAGATACTTACTAATCAAACTAAGAGTCTTATATGATACAATTGGTAAAGAAGTTACCTATCCATGTGAGATTGAGCCTGAGATCTTGGCCTAGCGGACATCGGCTTAGTTGAACTAGGGATCTTGGACTCTACTAAGAAGGTCCAAAATTCGTCCTTCTTGTTTTAGCAAAAGAGGGTTGTTAATTCGCCAACTGGAAATACATGTGATATTACTAAAGAAGGGACATGCTTCCACTACGGTAAGACCGATCATTAGAGGAGTAACTACGAAGTCTATCTAAATGACCAGAAGGATAGTAGGAATACCTGAGGTATTAATGTGATAGAGGTTAATCTTTCTAGCCCTAGTTATTGGGTATTGGACACCAGATCAGGATCTCATATGTTTATAAGTGTGTAGGGACTAAAGAATAGAAGAAGATTAACAAAGGCCAAGGTAGAGCTTAGAGCCGGAAATGGAGTATCAGTTTCTGCATTTGAAGTCAGGACTTATGAGATTTCCTTGGCCACTGGGTTTTGCTTCGTTTTAGAAGATTGCTATTATATACCTCCTTTAAGTAGGAATATTATTTATAATCTTTTTTAGACAAATCTAGTTATCATTTAATAATAAAGATCAAGTGTTATTCAATTTATATAAATGATATGTTTTTTACTACAATTCTTCTATGGTTAACGGTCTTTATCTGTTAGACCTTGAAAATCCTATATATTATATAAATAACAAAAAGCTGAAATCCAATGATTCAAATGAAATCAATAAATGAGATTGTCATGTCAGTCACATAAACGAGAAACACATTTCCAAACTCCATACTGATGGAACATAGTAAAGATTTGATTTTGAATCATTCAAAACATGCGAGTCATGTTTACAAGGCAAGATGACTAAGGCTCCCTTTTCGGAAAAAGGAGAAAGAGCCAAGAGCTGTTGGGCCCAATCCATACTGATGTGTGTGGCCCAATGAGTACACTTGCCACAGGAGGTAATTTATACTTCTTTACATTCACTGATGACTTTAGTAGATTCGGGTACAAGTACTTCGTGAAACATAAGTCTAAGTCCTTCAAAAAGTTGAAAGAATGCAAGAATGAAATAGAGAACCAATTATAAAAGAAATGTATTAAAATTATTTGATCCCATCGAGGAGGATAATACATGAGCCATAAATCCCTTGACTATAATAGAGAATGTAGAATGATTTCACAATTTACTCCACTTGGTATACTCCAGCATAATAGAGTATCAGAGAGGAGAAATAGGACTCTATTAGATACGGTATGATCCATGACTAACCATACCTCTCTTTCTACCTTATTTTGGGAATACGCATTGGAAACAGCTTCACTACTCAATAACGCACCATCGGAAGCTATAGAGAAAACATCTTATGAATTATGGTTTGGAAAATGTCGCAAACTATCGTTCCTTAGGATTTGGGGTTGTGACGTCTATGTGAGCCGTCTAATGGCTGAGTAGCTTAAACCCAAAGCCGACAAGTGTGTGTTTCTGGGATATCTAAGGCAACCAAAGAATACTACTTCTACTACCCACCTGACAACAAAGGGTTTGTTGCTCACAAAGAAGTGTTCTTGGAGAAAGAGTTATTTCCCAAAAAGATAGTATGATCTCACCTCATATTTCAAAACTCCGAGACACAAATGAAATACAGCAACAGATGAACGTTAAGCATACACCACTAGTAGATGATGCACCACAGATCACTATGGAAAATGCTCGAGCAACACAAGGCCCGCATAGGTATAGTAGGACATTCCATGAGCCTAAGAGATGAATTTCTTTTGACTCAAACAGGTGATGTAATGTTTATGGATCAAAAGGCAGTGTAGGTACTTTGAATCCTAATAGCAACAGCCAAAGATTTAACATGGCTCTCTGAGCCTAGAGCTAGAGAGATACCCGACTCGTCCTCAGACAATACCTTGAGATGTGAGTTGAATCAGCTGAATTTGGAAGAGACATCTTCCTTGTAGGAACAAAAGACAATGGATGATAGTTCGAATTCTAGTAGCAGCGGCCTGGGATTGAATATGGCTCACTGAGCCTTGGACCGAAGAGGTAATGGACTTCTCTTTAGATAATACCTTGAGATGTGAATTGTGTGATTCCTCCAGGGAGGGGGGAGTCCTCACATAATGCATATTAAATGTGGTGACCTTGCTAAGGCATGATGATATGTTTTATTATCATTATATTTTGATTTAAATATATTTTTATGGTTAGTTATTGGTGCAATCTTTATATGATTACTTATTTACTTTTATAAGATGCTTCAAATGATATTTGAACTATTTTATAAGAAAGAACAAATATTATTATGGAAGAAGATAAATACTGTAGAATATAAAGATAAAATGAGATAAAGCATATCTTTTAATGAGAATATAAGGGACGCTACTATCTGTAATCGCATATATAAACCTTCAACCACCTATGGTCAGGTATCTCATCTTTTATTCACGATTCAGCTTTTAAACATTCATAGAACCATTAGTGATCGTTCTCATAGTATGTCTGGCTAGAAACTTCCTAATCTAGACTTGGTTTTATATTAAGTTATTATTAAATCTTTGAAAGATTCTACTAATATCAGAGGGTTCATCTCAATGATAATCCGACTAAGATGAATCCGCCACATAGTTCTTAGCTTCCTTCTTATCTTTGATTTCCATATCAAATTCTTACAGCAATAGAATCCGTTGAATCAGTCATGGTTTGGCATCTTTCTTGGTCATCAAGTATCTCAGGACAGCATGGTAAGAATAGATTGTGACCTTGATACGTGTTATATGGGCATGAAATTTCTCCAAAGCAAATACCATGGCTAACAGCTCTTTCTCATTGGTGAAGTAATTGGCCTACATTGTATCCAGCATCTTTGAGGCAAAATATATCATGTGGGAGTTTCTTTCTTTCCTCTATCCAAGGACTATACCCACGACATAATTACTTGCATTACATATGATTTTAAAAGGTAGAGATCAGTTGGAGAAATAGAGTGCTTATAAGCATTGCTTTAATCTTTTCAAAGGTTACTTTGCATGCATCATCAAACTCAAACGGAACATTTTGCTAGAGTAGCTTGCAAAGAGATTGAGTGACCTTATGGAAATCTTTAATAAATCGATGATAGAATTTGGCATGCCCAAGAAAAAATATAATCTTTCGTGTGTCCATGGGAAACAATAGTGACGTGATCTCATTGATCTTCGCTTTATCCACCTCAATACCGTTTGCAGAAACTATGTTCCCTATAATCAGCTCTTGGTCCACTATTAGATGATATTTTTCATAATTGACAAGATTCTTATCAATGCATCGCTTTAAAACTTTGGTGAAGTTACTCAAGCAAGTTTGAAAAGATTTCCCATTGACAATGAAATCTTCCATGAATACCTCGATAATATATTCAACATAGTTAGAAAATATACAAACCATAAACCTCTAGAATATGGAAAGAGCATTATATAAGACAAAGGACATATGTCTATAGGAAAAGATTTCGAAAGGACACATAAAGGTAATCTTTTCTTGATCTTCCGAGGTCACAAGAATTTGATGAAAACCCGAGTAGTCATCCAAGCAACAATAGTGTATTTTTTTCAGGTAATATCTTGAACATTTGATCAATGAATAGAAGAGGAAAATGATCCTTTCGGGTTGCAGTGTTGGGTTTTTTGTAGTCGATGCAAACCCTCCATCCATTCTGGATTCTAGTGGGCACGAGTTCTTCTCTAGTATTTTTCTATGACTATAAGTCCGGTCTTTTTGGATACCACCTGTACTGGACTAACTCATTTGCAATCTGAAATCGTATAGATCATCCTAGTATTGAGAAGCTTTAGAATTTTTTTATTTACAATCTCCATCATTGGTGGATTGAGTCTCCTCTGAGCATAAACAATATCTGAATGTAAGATGGTGTTAGATATTATTCATATATAGTTCATTATAATTTTACTTTTGCTACTTTCAATCACAGTTGGTGACTTTCAACAAGACCTCTTATCTACTTGTGCCCTTACATGCTCACACCTCCTACTTGCATGCCCATGACAAGCGATTGTATAAAGGCATGCTCTCCTTGCAATTTGATCCTAATTCCCTGTTAATTTGACTTTGTTACTAGACAGAACTCTTAGCGAGACTATTTATTTTTTAGTGTTTCGTTATCAATAAGGAAAATATGGTATTTGATACATTTTCTTGTAAGGATGTTGTTATGTGGAATTCCGTCGTTATAGGCTTGGACAACATGGCTTAGGAGAGGAAGCTTTCCAGGTTTTTTCTGAGATGCTTTCTCTAGGTATTTTACCTAATGAATTTACTTCTATTGGAGTTCTATCAGCATGTAGTAACACAAGGAAGGTTAAAGAAGGGCTTGAAATTTTTTAGTCAATGAAATCTAAATACAGTGTAGACCCGAAGTGTGAGATCCTGCCCGTAAGGGGGTCAGGTTACCCAATCCCACATCGGAAAGGAGCGGGGGAGGTCTTGGGCTTATATGTGTTGTGTGATGGTATCATTTGTAACAAGATGCATCTTTTGGGCCATGTGGTTATAAGCCCAACCGAGCGTTGCAGTTGTGATCCATCACGCACACATACACGTCCAGGCTCACTGACCCGAGGGTTGGGTCGTGACAAATGGTAGCGGAGCCGATCTCGTTCCCTATTCTGGGTGGGCTTGGGTCGTGTTGTGTGTTCACATTTGGGCTCGTGAGTTTGGGCCCAAGGCAATTATGTTTGGCTCCCCTCGTGAGGACACGAGGTCTATAAGGAGGGAAGATTGTGAGACCCAGCTCATAGGGGGGCTCAGGTTACCCAATCCCACATCGGAAAGGATCGAGGGAGGTCTTGGACTTATATGTATTGTGTGAGTGGATCATTTGTAACAAGATACATCTTTTGGGCCATGTGGTTATAAGTCCAACCGAGCGTTGCAGTTGTGATTCATCACACGCACATACACGTCCGGGCCCGCTGGGCCAAAGGTCCGGGGGCTGGGTCGTGACAGTCAGGACCGTAGAGATTTTTCGTCGGGTAGAGGGCCGATGCGGTACGGTACGAGACATGATCATAGGTCGAGTAATTCCACAAGACCGTATCCTTCGAGACCTTCCCATTTCCGAGGAGGTAGTCATGGGACCACCCAGTCACAACCAGCCGCTTCTAGTAACTGTGTGAGTCGACCATCTATGCCATGGTGTGCTAGTTTCCGTTAGCACCACATCCCTCCATGTCTGCATTTGCTGAAGTGTTACAATTGTGACGAGGTAGGCCATATGTCTCGAGATTTTCCGAAGCCGAGACGTAATGCTTCACAGCCTTTCGAAGGCTTGAGACCGAGCGGTAGTTACGCTGGTTCACATGCTTCTTCCAGGCCTCCATCCAAAGCACCAGACAGACCTTCTGGTAGCCAACCGTCTGCCCAGCCATCACAGCCGAGGTCAACTAGACTTTTCACTTTGACCGACGCCGAGGCTTGTGCCAGCCCCGACATGGTGACAGGTACTATTACAATTTTTCTCGTTAGGCTATCATATTAATAAACCCCAGAGTGAATAGATTGTTTGTGGGCCCAGCATTGCAATTCTTGGTTCCATCAATCACGGTCTTAACCCCATTCATTGAGCGGTACGTAAATTTCAAGGACAAAATTTTTATAAGGAGGGAGGATTGTGAGACCCAGCCCGTAGGGGGGGGTCAGGTTACCCAATCCCACATCGGAAAGGAGCGGGGGAGGTCTTGGGCTTATATGTGTTGTGTGAGTGGATCATTTGTAACAAGATGCATCTTTTGGGCCCTGTGGTTATAAGTCTAACTGAGCGTTGCAGTTGTGATCCATCACGCACACATACACATCCAGGCCCACTGAGCCGAGGGTCCGGAGGCCGGGTCGTGACACGAAGCCTGTAGACTATGCTTGTGTCGTTGAGTTATTTGGCAGGGTAGGGAGTGTTAGGATATGCCGTTAGTATTTGATTATGTAGTTAGAAATTTAAATAAGTTATATTAGCATTCCTTGATTATGAGAGATTTTATTATAGTATTTGGTTAATAGGTTAAGATATTATCTATATTTTTCCTTTAAATACCAGGTATGAATAAGTGGGATGTGGCTCCCAAAGTACAATATCTTCACTCTTCAGTTCGCACGTTTTTACATAGTTCCTTCTTATATCCCATATATTCCTGTTAAATCCAACAAATTGATAGCAGAGCAAATTTCTTGAGGGACCTGTGAGAATGGAAAGTGAAACACAATCGGCTTTTAGCTTATATGTCATGCCATCAGTTTTTAATGAGCAAAATTATCAAGCATATGCTATTCGAATAAAAGTCTATCTAGATGTTATGGATCTTTGGGAGGCTGTAGAAGAAGATTATGACGTTGCATCATTGCCTGCGAATCCAATGGTGGCACAAATGAAAATACATAAGGAGAGGAAGAAAAGGAAGTCAAAAGCTATGGCTTGTTTTTTTTCTGCCGTCACAAACACTATATTTACCAGAATCATGAACCATCAGTCAGCCAAAGCTATATGTGATTATCTTACGGAGGAGTATCAAGGCAACGAAAGAATCAAGACCATGAAAATTCTCAATTTAATTAGAGAATTGGAGATAATGAAGATGGAGTTAGAAACAATCAAAGAATATTCAGACAAGTTACTGACCATTGTCAACAAAATAAGGCTTCAAGGTAAGGATTTTCTTGATGAAAGAATTGTCCAAAAGATTCTTGTTACCCTTCCTGAGAGATATGAGTCCAAAATTTCTTCACTTGAGGAGTCTAAGGTTTTATCAAGCATATCCTTGGCAAAATTGGTTAATCCTTTGCAGGCTCAAGAACAAAGAAGAACCTTCAGAGAAGAAGGAATTATTGAGGAAGCTTTGATTGCTAAGTCTGAAAGCTCAAGACACAGAAAGTATAATATTAACACTCGTTGTTTTTATTGCTAGAAATCAAATCATCCACCAAATAAGTGTTGGTGGAGGCCCAATATACAATGCAAAAATGTGGAGGTATGAGACACATTGAGAAAGTATGTAGATCCCTACAGTCCAAAGCATCAATAGCACATACGGAAGAAAACGATTATAATATTTCTTTATAGAGATATATGAAGATTCGTAGATATATGAAGATTCGCCAATTTAGGAATATGCAAATACTATGACAAGGAGGAGCTTGTTAGGATATGGTCGTTAGTATTTGATTATGCAATTAGAAATTTAAATAAATTATATTAGCATTCTTTGATTAAGGGAAATTTTATTATATTATTTGGTTAATAGGTTATGATATTATCTATGTATTTCCTTTAAATACCAGGCATGAGTTAGCTCCCAAAGTATAATATATTCTCTCTCCAGTTCGCATGTTTTTACAAAGTTTCTTCTTATAACCCATATCTTCCTCCTAAATCCAATAGGGAGGATATATGAAGTAATGAATTTAACTGAGAAAATGCCTATGGAGGAAGATGCTATTATCTGGGGTGTGTTACTAGGTTCATGTAGAACCCACATGAAGCTGGATTTGGCAGAAGTAGCTGTAAAGAAACTTTTGCTATTGGAGCCTAATAATGCTGGGCCAAACATATTGCTATCTAATATCTATGCATCCCGACGTAGATGGACTGATGTTGTAGAGCTGAGAAAAAACATGAGGGAAAGAAACATTAGCAAATCACCGGGCTGTAGTCAGATTGAAGTGGAGAAGAAAGTGCATATGTTCACTAGAGGAGACAGTACAAGCCATCCTGAGCATGGTATAATATTGAAAAAGCTGGAAAAATTAGGTGGATTGCTAAGAGAAGCTGGATACTGCCCAGATGGTAACTTTTGTTGTGTGATGTTGATGGGGAGAAGAGGTGCACAGTTTGTGGTATCATAACGAGAAACTGGCTGTGGCATATGGGCTGCTGAAAGTACCTAAAGGAATGCCTATTCGTGTCATGAAAAATCTTCATGTTTGTGGGGATTGTCACTCTGCTATCAAGTTAATAACTAAATTCACAGGAAGAGACTTCTCGGTATGTTGGAGTCTTTGGATCTCCCGAAATGCTAAAATTTTCGAGGACTGCTACTCTTTCCATGTGGATGTGCCACTAGAAGGGATGCTACACTCTATTAATTGGGACAAGGCTAATCTCTCCGACATGATAAGTAGAGGGCAGGACTTGCTGCCTGTTGGTGATTGGCATCAAGTTGTTGTTTGAGGAACAGAGTGAAATCTGAATATACATCATGTTGTTTGGTTACTTTATTCTGTGTAGAGCAACTAGTGTTTTCAGGTTTCAAACACATGGAGGTTCTCTCTGGGTGTCTAGATGTTGTATCTGTTATACAAATAAAATCATTCTATTTCAAAAAAAAATTCACATGAAGAAAAATTATTTTGAGGGATGCTAATAGATTATGTTAGATTAATGATTTTATTGCCTTAAGTATATGTTATTGTATTTTTTATAAAGATAAGGATAATGATATGTATTGTCAATCTAGAGCTATCCAGTCAGTAGAGATGTTCTAGAATTATCTAGAGCTATCCAGTCAGTAGAGATGTTCTAGAATTATCTAGTTTAATAAAGAAGTGTTTAGCATGAAGGTACCCAAGTATAAATATTTATATCACTCAAAATGAGTATAAAAACTCAGTGTTGTGCTTAATGAAACTAGAAGAACTCTAGAACGTTTTAGAAAATATTGAGTTTCAAAAGAAGAGTTATTTGAGCTACATTCATTGTCAAGAAAACAGAGAGCTGACAAAGTGGTAGCATAGCATTGCTGATCTTAAGGGGCCTTTAAACAAAAGATAGCATCAACTTCATCATTGAGAAACAATATTTTCACTTATTATAAGTGCCTTTACAGCAAAAGAAGCATGGGATATATTGAGAGAATAATTTCAAGGGTCTGATCGTGTAAGAGCAAATTGTAAATTTTTAGAGGAGGGTTTAAAATACTAAATATGAAGAAAGATGAGACAATCAAGAAGTGTGTTTCTAGAGTACTAGAAATTGTTAATCAAATGAAGCTACATGGAGAGAAAATCAAGGATGCAAGAGTTATGGAGAAAATGTTGATAACTTTCACTGATCAATTTGTTGCAAAAATGGTAGTTATTGAGGAATCAAGGGATCTATCAAGAAATCTATCAAGTGGTGGGATCCTTGCAAGCTCATAAACAAAGGATAAAAAAGAAATCTATCACTGAAGGGGCATTCTAAGCTAAACATCTACAGCAACAAAAACTCAGAAGAGAAAGCAATAGAAAAGAAGATAAGTATTACGACAAGGGAGTGTCTAGTGGAATCCATAAAAGATAAATCTTTACACCTTGTAAGCATTGTGGAAAGACCAATCACAAGGAAAGAAGATGTTGGAAAACAAAAACTTGCAATGTTTGCATGAAAATGGGACATTGAAAGATTTTATGCAAATAAACAATTTAAAGAAGTTCAAGCTTCAGTGGATGCTAGATCATTAAGAAGTCACCTGACACAAAATAGATAAACTAAACAAAAATTGCAGATGAAGTGGATAAAGAAGAATTCTGACTTATGGCTTGATTGGAATAAAAGTATAAAGATTCAAATGTATGGTACATTGGCAGTGGTTGTACCAGCCATATGCCTGGTGATATTACAATTTTTAGAAGTTTGGATTCATCAGTTAGATTACCTGTAAAAGTGTCAAATGGAGAAGAGATGAAATCTGTAAGAAGAGGAGTAATTCCAGTGACCACAAAACCTGGTACCAAGCTAATCTCAGATGTCTTATGTATTCTTGGAATAAATCACAACTTATTAAGTGTCTCTAAAATAATGAAGAAAGGTTATACGTCAGTTTTCAAAGATGATTGCTATGAGATTTGTGATGCAATTAGCAATGAGACTATTCAAGTAGGTATGATGAATAACTGTGTTCCATTAATTTACGAGTTATGCTGCAAAAGTACCTAAATGAGTAAACAAAATAAGTCTATTTTATGTCACAAGAGATGTGTAAATTTATAGGCATTGAAAGTTGCTACTCAAAAGAATTTAATTAGAGATCTTAATGAAATTAAAAATTATAACTTTGAATGCGGATCTTGTCAGAAAGGAAAGCAGCATAGGGAGCCTTTTCTAAATAAATCAGGTTATAAGACAGCAAAAAAAAGTTAACTATTTGTTCATATAGATGTTTATAGTCTTATGAGAACTATGTTTTTTAATAAAAATTCTTATTTTCTCTTGTTTGTGGATGACTTCTCAAGAATGATGTAAAAAAGGAAAGTGGTGAGAAGTTACTGAAATTAAGAATAGACAAAGGCAAAGAATCATTTCAACAACTTTTGATGCTTTAATGGAGAAGAATGGAATTATACACTAGGTTATAGTATCCTATTCTCCTCAGTAAAATGGGGCTTGTGAAAGAAAAAATAGAATGGTGATGGAAATGGCACGATGCATGCTAGCTGAAAAGAAATTGCCACAAAATTTTTGAGTTGAAGCAGTATATACATTAGTCTACTTAAAAAATTTCAACTAAAGCCTTGAATGAGATGACACCTATAGAAGCTTGGACCGGAATAAAGCCAAATATTAAGCATTTGAAGATTTTTTGTTCTCCTTGTTATTTGCATGTTCCTAATGTACGGAGACATCAATTACAAGAGAAGGCAGAACCTAGAGTGTTTTTTTGTTACAACAAGAAGTCAAAAGACTATAGGATTTATTGTTTGAAGTCTAATAAAGTAATGACAAGTAGAGATGTTAAGGTAAATGAAAAGGCTTATTGGGATTGGGAGAGATAAGAGATAAAGAATCAATCAGAAGAAGTATATCTTTATGTTGATGAGCTTGAGCAAGAGATTGTAGAGTATAATTAAGACACTCCATAAAAACGGTAAAAACTCTTTCAAATTCAGAAAACTAAAATCTAACAATGGAGGAGGAAATGAAGATGATCCATAGAAATAATACTTGGTATAGTATTAAGAGACCCAAGTAAAATCAGCCTTTTTAAATGGAGAGGTGCATGAGGATATCTTTGTTGAGTAACTAAAGGCTATGTTAAAGGAGATGGTTCCAAAATGTAGTGCAAACTTATTAAGGCACTATATAGCTTGAAACAAGCACCACGTATTTGGTATGAAGAAATAGATACTCAGTTTTTGCAAGCTAGAATCAGAAAGAGCAACAATGATCCAATTTTATACATGCGTGGAGAATCTCTCATTGTCTCAATTTATGTTGATGATCTGCTTGTTACAAGTTAATATAAAATTGAGATACAGAAGTTCAAGGGTGAGATGAGAAGTTTTTTTGATATGGCACACCTTTTGAGAATTCTTATTTTAGGGGATTATAATTAAAATGAATCATGCATGCTAGTAAGTATTAGATTGATTTATGATCTTCCGACTCAGTGTCAAGTCAACTCATTAGAGGTATTGTTTGTTTATAGGGCATTTCATATTATCGTATAATATCTTATAGTTATATTAATATAACCTATATATAGGTAAAAATAATTAGAAACTTGGAATTGACGATTTTTAGAAAATAAGGAATGATTTAAGACCTTACATATGTCAAGATTTGGGTTGATTTGAAGTATGATTTATTTTAGAATTTTTGGAGACTATATACTATATTTTAGTATTTTTAAAATTTTATAAAAAATTATATTAACTTATATATTTATTAAAATAAAAAAATCCATCTCCAAATGGATTTTACTATTCAGGACGAGTATGTAAAAATTTTCTAGGTATTTTTCTGATTTTTTTTACTATTTTTAATAATTTTTACAAATTTTTATATAGTTTCTAAATAATTGTTATATTATATTATTATTAATATTACATTATTATTTTAAATATATTATTTTTGATTACATTAAATCAGGATTATACGCAACGTCATTTTGGGAAGTCCCCAAATGACATCGTTTTGAGGATTGGACATGGGTGTTTGTTAGTGTGAAACTACACCATTTCACATAGGAATGGGTGTCGGCTTCGCCATATCCAGCGACCCATCGACATCGGGTGTTAAACCTGACTAACGGTTCAAAATGGGTAGATTTCGTGTTAGGTCGTAGGAACTTGGGGATTTTCTGAGCATCTGGAGCGGTTTTTTCCCACAAATCGATTGTATTAGTTTTTTAGTGTAATTGGACTATTTCTGGAACATCTCCGGTGAGTTCTTCAGTGGGTAAGTTTTCAATTTTCTTTAGTTTAGAACTCATGATTTCTTAGAAGGTTTGATTCCATTCTTGTTGGGTTTTGCTATAGACAAGGAAGCGAAGGTGATGGAGGAGTTTTTGGAGGGATTCGTCGGCTAGAATGACGAATCGCCATTCTAGGGTTTCGACCTATGGGATGGCTAGAGATTGAAGATGACTCGCGAATGATCCACTGGACGAATAGTTGTCCATAGGAGATTTGGATGACAAGTCGTCCCGGTTAAGAGCAACCAACATATCGACGGGTCAGAAGGGTCAAACTGGGATTAGGATTAGACCAGACCCAGTTAAACTGGGTCGAACCAAACGAGGCTGAACCAAATCGAGTCAGATCAGAATCTGGTCAAACCGAAAACATGGGCGATTGCGGTTAGGACACGTGGCCGTGTCTGGTGATGACACATGTTATATTGACTTTTTTGACTGATTTTCTAGAAAATCTGAAAATGAACAAAAATTCAGAAAAAATAGTTATAAAATGACAAAAAAATAAACAAAATTTCTGAAAAATAGAGAAAAATACAAGGAATCCAATGGTATAAAATTTGAGTGTTTTCGATCTTATTTGAGGGGTATAAAAATTAGGAAAAGTTTATAAAAATTTAGAAAATATTGAGAAAAATCTTGAAAAAAATCCTTATAGGTGAATTGAGTCCCTTAGGACTAAGTAAGGGATTGTATGACTTCAATTATGAGTTATATACCTTACTAACTATGGAACCGAGTGAATTTATGAATCATGACTTATATAGCTGTTGAAAGCATTCACTGGACCCTGGAGTGGGACCCAATCAAGTGCTACCAGAATAAGATGAGTGAACTATCCTAAAACATTTATGTCAATCATTTATGCGTCCTATTTGTGTTTTCGTGTCAAACATGTGATTTGTCATAAATAAGTTTCTCATTGACAGAGACCCTTTCATTATGACATTTCAAACAAATGATTTCTTTGCTTTGGTTCTGATATGTAAAGAATTGCATGAAAATCTAAATATTGCGTGAACAACGATATGGTGGTTACGATTATAAGGACCTTGCTATATGCAAACTCCAGAAGATTTTTCCTCTCTCAAGTATATTGATGTTATTCGTACGCATATTATTCAGTGTGATGAATTACTATCTAATAAGATATCTATTATTGGTATCACTAGCCTAAGCGTGAGATTATGAATGAATTTCCCAATGTGAGTTTGGGATCGAGCTTGTAGAGTCACCACCACCGCTTCCCTGAAATGTCATTGTGTTATATATCCATTCTCTTCCAAAGAAAACCATTGACGGTCTTCCTCAATACCACGACGGTGGGTTTGATGGAAGCAAATCCTTACTAACAACATAATCCACCACTAATATATTATTTGAATCCCATTAAGTATGAAAACAACTACTAAATACTGTATAGGATGAATCGTGAAAGCTTGTTACTATTGATTGAGTAAATAGGATTCTATGTGTCTCTTCACTGTGGTATTTCTTGTTCTATTATTACTTTTGTTGTAAAATACTTGATTTGGTTATGGAAGAATTCCAAATAGTTAAATCAATCGAAGCAGTTTGCTCACTCACCTTAAATTATAAGAACAAATTCAGGGTCCACTCATCTAGTTTGCCATACTAGGTTTTCTCAAGGTATCAGAAAGTGGGGCTAGAGAGTGAGGGTTTACGAGAAGAATTTACAAGTGTCCTACTGCTCTAGGTATATATAAATAATCAAAGATCTTACCATGTAAATAAATGGCTTTCTTTATGTGCATATTGTGTGTATGTTGTGAAATAAAGATTTTGGGACTTATGAGATCACAGGTTGTGACATAAATAAATGATATATTTTTGTAACTTGAATCGTGTTAACTCCGGGTATGGTTTTGATGTAAAATTTCAATATCACCATGCAGTTGTTTATATCTAAATACTTGTATTTGACAATAGCACGACAGGAAAGAAATTTCTAACTTACAGCCTTGTATAGTATATATATCTTTCATTAAGGACTAATGAGAGATATGCTAATGGGAGATATGGATGCTATACAGCTAGGGAAGGTAGTTATGTCACCATGGGGTATAAGCCAAGACAAACCTTGGAATCAAGAAATTTTTGGGGGACTTGAAGTTAATCAAAGCTTTGGAGGAGTATTTCTATGCCAACAAAAATATGCCAAGACAATATTAAAGAAATTCAGCATGGAGGATTGTAAGCTAGCTTCGACTTCCATAGAATCCAATCTGAAAATAAGTAAAGATGATGACTGAAAACTTTGATGATGATTGGATGCTTGTTTTAAGCTCCACTAGGCCTGATATCCTTTTTTCAGTTAGTTACTAATCTCGATTTATGAAATCTCCGAGTCAAAAGCATTATGTTGCTGGAAAAAGGATATTATGAAATAGTAAGAGACAGTGAAATTTGGAATATGGATCAAGAGTGAAGGAGGGACTCAATTGGAACTGTATTCAGATATTGATTGGGTAGGAGATTTTTAAGATTAAAAGAGTACAACAGGTTATATTTGTTTCTTGGGATCCAGTGCTTTTTTATAAGCAGTAGAAAACAAGAAACAATGACACTAACTACTGCTGAAGCCGAATATATAGTTATTTCAAGAGTTGTTAATCAAGCTATATGGCTCAGAAAAATTCTGAAAGAAATAGGATTGAAGTAGCAGGAGGCAAAAAAAATCTACATTAATAACAAATCAACTATCTCAATTATAAAAAATCTTGTTCAACATGGAAGGACCAAGCATATTAAAGTAAAATTTTGTTTTATAAGAGAAGCAGTGCAGGGAGGTGAAGTCAAACTAGTTTACTGCAATGGAGAAAACCAGTTAGCTGATCTTTTCGCGAAGGATTGGCTCAAAGCTAGATTTGAAGATCTAAGGAAGAAAATTAGAGTTTAAAGAAATGAAATAAAGGAGGAGTGTTAGATTAATGATTTTATTGCCTTAAGTATTAGAGAGATAAGAAGAGAGAACAAGAAGGAAAGGAAACAAAGAGAAGGGATATTATTAATCCGGAAAAAAGATATACACTCAGGACCAAGTCTGGCCTAATGCCTAAGCATACAGCCGAGAGAAATTGAAACTGCCAAAAAGATATCCAGACACCTCCTAGACTACTCCTATGTACCCAATGTATCCCCTCCTAGGTACCAACCAACTATTCATCATCATCCTTCCTGTTCTCAGTTAATTCTCCTGTCTTTTTCCTCCTGTGGTTGTACACAATGATAGGTTGTCCAAATTTCTCTTGCATCCTATTGGCTGACGTGTCCACATATTCCTCTTATGGTCTCGTACTGCTATCACTTCTTCCCTCCTTAAAACAAACCTTGTCTAAAAGGTTGGAATATGGGAATTGGCCGCGAAAATCTTCACTGGAAAGCCAAGCTGTATTGTCCGAGTCTTGTCTGTTCTATTTTCCATTTTACCAGTAATTGGTGGCAAGGTGTAGTAGTACTGCCAAGGAACTTAGAATTAATAATTTTTTCCAGAATGAAAATTGGAGTGGAGCCTGATAGATCATCTGGAAGATTTGATGATACTAGGTGTGATCCTGTTTCCTTCTTGAGTAATGAAACATGGAACACGGGATGGATGTGTGATGATACTAGAAGTTGTAGGTGGTAAACCATTGGTCCTAGTTTATGGATGATCTCAAAAGGCCCGTAGAACTTTGGAGCCAACTTTTGATGGAGTCTTTGTTTGTTGGCTGAAAACATCATCTTCTATTGTGCACGGGTCAATCTGTAGTGTATTTTTCTCAAAACTTCATTCCTATCTTGATATTCCTCGGCCACAGCAGCAACTCTGAATTACCCCGAAAGGTAATGTTGTAATGACGGTGGCAGTTTGTTTTTTTTTTGAAGAGATATCGATGTATATTAATTGAAAAAGCCTTATGCAGGCTATACATAATGTCAGGATAATGAAACATTAGCCACTACTGTCAAAATGAAGTGTCTATAATGCAGTATCTGCAACTATCACCTTCCTAACATTCTACCGAGCCAGCAACGAAACAGATTCACCTGCTGGTAAACCGGCTAAACTATCCATATGCACCTCCAGAATATTCATGTATGCCCCATGGAACGCATGCTGCATGTCAGTATAGTACAATTTGGCTGCACTGGAGGATGATCGGCTGATCCTCGCATAAGTTCTATGTGTAGCCATTCCTCCGTGTTCAGATGTAACCAGTGCGTCGCAACTTGATTCAAACTACTCAAATCAACCAGCGAAGAAATTGGTCATCGCCCAAGGAGCCCAATCCATTGACCATGGGATGTAAAAATCTGCTGTACTGCTCATTGCGCCCCTGAAAGTGAGTAATTATGACAGGATATCACCAACCGTGTTATTACCTCATCCTCAATGGAAAGAAATCCCCGGTTGGCAGCAAGGTTAGACAATCTGGACAGCCCTCCTTTAAATTATACTTAGCCCGGCAAAAGCCATGTCTGATGCCTGTATAAAATAAATCAGCTGCTGTGCAAACAGCCCTCCAAAATACACGGGAATTTCGTCCCAGCCAGAGATTCCATGTAAGCGCAAAGATTAATACAAACCATAATCCCTGCCTGGGAGATGGTATATCAAAACCATCCCATTACCAAAAGAGCTCTGCCATTGATTTCGGCTGAACCCAAGTTAGGCCCCAATATTTAAACAGAACTCAACCCAATAGAGCCACTTACCCCAGCGCTTGGGTTGTTCGGAAGAGAAACACCATAAGTATGTCTTCAAACAATAATTCAACACTTTCGTTGGTCTATTTGTTTCTGGGTGATATGCAGTGCTCATTTTAAGTTTGTTTCCCCATGATATGAACAGTTCCTGCCAGAAAAATTCACAAAGACAGGATCTTGGTCACTAATAATTGAGCTGGGAATGCCATGTAACTTGACTATTTCGTGTGAAAACAAATCTACCATTATTCTTGCAGAAAAAGGATGTCATAAACCTAATAGAGCCATTTACCCCAGCGCTTGGGTTGTTCAGAAGAGAAACACCATAAAGTATGTCTCCAAACAACAATTCAACACTTTTGTTTGTCTATTTGTTTATGGGTGATATGCAGTGCTCATTTTAAGTTTGTTTCCCCATGATCGGAGCAGTTCCTGCTTGAAAAATTCACAAAGATAGGATCTTGGTCACTAACAATTGAGCTGGGAATGCCATGTAACCTGACTATTTCGTGTGAAAACAAATCCGCCATTGTTCTTGTAGAAAAAGGATGCCATAAACCCAAGAAATGTGTATATTCGCTGAGTCTGTCAACCACGAATATTATACAGTCCAATCCGTTTGACCTACCCTATGATAAAATCTATAGCAACATCACTCCATATCTGCATCAGTATAGGTAGAGGCTATAGAAATCCTGATAATGACAAGGTTTCTAACTTGTTCCTTTGATATATCCACAACCAGGGACGAACTTCTGGAAGAATTTCATCATCTGCAGCCAATAAACACTTGCAGATAGCCTTTTATATGTGTGAAATGCTCCAGAGTGACCATCTAACGGATCGGAGTGAAATTTTTCTAGTAACTTCTAAACCCAAGTGGAAGATGAAGGAATGTAGATTCAACCCTTAGAAAAGATACGATTATGGACTAGCTTGTATTGGGGATGTGGGGTTGGGTCCTCCTCCAATTGTTTGTGCAATTGCTGATAATCATGGTCTTTTAAGACCTCATGTTATAGATGATCCCAATGAAGCCAATAGGGTATGGAAATAATAGTGAGACTAATATCCTCAAAATTTCTTAAAAGATAATCCGCTACTCAATTGAGTCTTCCTAGTTCGTATTAAATGGAGAATTCATATTCCAAGAGCTTAGGCACCCAATGTTGTCGAGCGGGCATAGTGATGTGTTGCTGCCATAGTGTTTAAGGCTGTTGTGGTCTATACATACCACAAAAACCCTCCCAACCAACTATGGTCTCCAAGCTATCCAATAATTTGTGATTCTTCATATCCAATAAACCAACTTTATCCCAATGTAGGCCATAAGCTCATAAGTCACACTCTTAGATTTAGCAAAAGTTCATCAACGGATCTATCTCTCTTCAATTTGAACTCAATTATCAAACATTCTTCTCTTGGTTCTTACCATGTCCAATTCTCAATCGAGAATCATCTAAATTGATCAGATAGCCCCAATTCCAGGAGCTACTGACTTAAGCTTAACACTTACAAGGCATATTGCATTACCAGTACTTCATGCACTATTAAACATATTGTCTGTTATACAGTATAAGGATATGCACTTCGTGTGCTATCCATATTACTAAACAATAAATTTTAATAGTGTGCATTCCGTGTGCTTATAAGCACAGAATACACTAATAACATTCCAAATAGTTTTCATTAGGTTAGCATCTATGGCTCACTAAAATAACAATCTGTATTAGGCTTCATCTACTATAATTCATGCAGTTTCAGAACATATTACTTAAAAAGTTATCAGACTATTATTAATCCAAAGTCAACTTATTACCTCAAAATAAAATATCACATCTTAAGTTATTTTTAATTACTCACAATTCCGATAAGCTATACCAAATCCAAGGTACTTTTCAATACTTAAGCTGTCAGTAGACTATATATACTCACCACAAGTTATGCAAGAAACCTTTCTTACTCCTCTCAAGACTTTCAACCTGAAATCAAAGTTAATACGATAAGCATATTTTTATAGTTTTTCTTGACTCAAAACAATTCACAAACAATTGAATTTTCAATCGATCGACCCCTTTTAGTGATGAATATGACCATGCACACATTAATGTCTTATAACAAAGACTAGAACTATCACTCATCCGAGTGATGATTATGAAATGGTGTTGCTTGCAAAACTCAATGTACATTTAGAACCTTAACATCATGGCGAAAGGGTTCATTAAGTTTCAAATAGATCTCATACAAGAGATACTATAGTATAAAGAGCATAGAAAATTCAACGAGTACCAAATGTAACGATGGATTTGCAAGATATCTCCGGGAACGACCATTGCTTAACCTGGGGAACTGAGCAAAAATGGGCTTATGATTATAGACCTACTAAGTAATAATAGAAATGACTGACTCACTCAATGACTATCATAACGGAAACAATGAATAACCCACGGGTGTTCTCTCAAAGAAAGGAAGACAAACCATTTAAGTGAGTTATTCGAAGATAGAGATTGTTTCCAAAGAAAGGAAACTTGGCTCCGCTACCACGTTAACTTTCACCCCCTGGACCCCAAAAATTTTGCACGACAATTATCTTTTGCCCACTATATACACTGCCATATCATCTGGCAATGCATATAATAAACCTACAAGGCTAATGATATAAGAATAAAACAAAGATGATACTAAAAAAAATTATTTGAAATATTATGCAGCGGAATTAAACTAATTACATGATGTTGTCCGGGTAACATCATAAAATGATCAAGTTTATTATTACTCCCAAAGAATAAAACTCAAACAATGACTTGATCATGTTTAATTACATTTACAGGGAAAGCTTTATGAATATATAATAAATACTCTTCCAGTAACTTGAGTACAATTGTTCCATCGTAAATCGTTTCTCACTATGCTTAGGAGTGAGCTCCTAATCATTATTCCTACATTCATTGTCATAAATCTGGCAAAAGCCTACTAGGTAAGCGGATAGGAAAATATGCATAGCAAAACACAAGCAGTTATTTAATGATAACACAGGAACGTTGGCACACTTCAGTTTATTAGCATACTCATCATGGCAACTCAACAAAGTCACTGTCATAGCACAATACAACATGTAATAGCTCAGACAATCAGTTTTTTTTTAAGTTCTAAGAGCCCACACTTGATTCCTTAATAGCTGAACCGATTCCTCGACGCCTATCACCTGTAGGCATCCACCTACACATGCATTTATAATTGAATCCTCAATATCACATACTCAATACATGAACACACATAAAATTATGCACCTATAATCTTAATACGACGTGTTTCTATCCAAGAATCAATCCAAAACCGATCCAGATATCAATCCTATTTTCCTTTATTTTTCCGGATCTCAATCTAATTATTTGACCCATCAATTCACATCCAATTCTTGTAATCTTACTACCATAAGATTTCTTATTATTTCTAGTATTTATTATAATTTTTGGGGAATTTTTCTCATTTTTATTCTATTTTTTAAAATTTTCTACCCTTTCTGGCCATTTCTCTATTTTTATAGAATTTATTTATTTTCATCCATTTATCGAGCGACACGTGGAGGAACCAAGCAAGTCCAGACCAAAGGACGAACCTCTAGGATAGTGACATATGGTATATTCTCTGTGTGCCATACGTCTCCCGAGCTTAAAGCTCGGGTCCTACCCAATGCTACCTTACGGACGACACATCGCTTGCATCCACAGGTGACATGTCACATGGGCTGGGAGAGAATGGCATGTCATTTGTGGGGTTCTTCTTCAACCTCTAGCCCACATGTGAACAGTAAAAATTCAGTTTTCAACTCAAATTTCAAACCTCCCCAATTTCAACACCAAACTTAAAAATTTATATATCAAAATGAAGATCTAATCATAAGGAAAACAAAGATATTAAGGGAACAAAAGGTTATTGTCGGAATCCAGAAAAATCAAAGAAGAAAAGATTGGGTTCGGACCTCTTCGAGCTGGTTTTAGAGCTCGACAAGCTCTACGTGAAGAGTGCAAGTTTTTGACCTGAATTTGGTTAATATCGGGTCTTAAACAACGAGGGAAGGTTCCAGTGAGTATAACTGTCGGAGGGGCAAAACAGTGTCTTATGGTTCCCTAGAGAAATGATGTCATTTCAATCGAAACGGCACTGCCTCCCTTTGCAAACCAAAACGATAAGCTTCTTTGTCGTTTTGACCATCACGGTCAAAACAATAGCTTGAACCATCGTTTTGGCTAAATATGTGAGGATCTGCTCTTGGTAAATAGGACCCTCACCGCCGCCGTGTAGTCCTGATCGACCCAACACGTGGATCAATCAAAACTACACAAGGCTCACATTAACTTTTCAAACCATGATCCCCAAAACGCATACAAATTTGAATTTTTGTTTTAAATGGAGCATGGCACGTCATATAATACACCCGGCATAAAACAATCAACAAAGTACGTAAACACATACAGTGGAAGTCTTAAATCACATACAATAGGCCACATGACCCCAAACATGCAACACACTGAGAACATACACACAAGCCTACATGGATCCACAAAAAGTTCCCAAGGTGCGCATCTCATAAAATAGCAGAAATACGAGTCATACATGCGATTAAAATATCAAAACAGGAAAACAATCCCACATTGAGTCCATAACAAGTAACGTAATCCAAAATAAGCATATATGTTGATAGAGTATGAAAATCTCATAACACAAAACATACTGAGCTTCCAAGACGTGCAAGTGTAATAGTCCATCCCTAAGACCAACACCAGGGAACCACGACCTCAAGAAGAAATGGCTACGACTGATGAACTAGTCCTGAAAAGATTAACAAAGAGGGAGTGAGATCAAAGACCTTAGTGGAAGTTCTAGCGTCATAAGCATATCCAGTGGAATAGAGACATACAAAAATCAAGTATAAAACAACTACTTTAAACACTGTTATTATCCATTCATGTATGTTGAAATCGGAAATTCCTTTCCTATTACCCTAAGTATGCTGAAATTTGAACTTGAATGGGATTGAATAATCAGGTTGATTTTTGTTGAGTTTTTTTCCATCACATCACTCATTCAAGGAGAGGTTATATCTGCATCCGATCGCTAGTTTTTGGTACTGTTTGGTGAGTAAAATCGGTAAGGAACCGTAGGATATCCTTTGGATTTCTGATTTGATATTATGCTTAGTATTGTGTTGTCATTGCCTTATGTTTGGTTAGGTGTTTCTGATCCTAGTGAAAAAAGAAAAGGACTAGCTACTTGTTCAGACGCGTGAGAGGTAGGATATACACCTCATCGGTTTCTTTAGAGATCACTTTGCTTGTTTCTTTGATTTCGGTTGTGTCATAGTGTATGCATGCTTGAGGATTGATTGCTGATTCCTTAGGTGATTTCCGAACCTATGATTAAGGATTGATTGCCTTATTTGGTTTGGTTATATGATATTGGTTTGTGTATTGTCGTATGACTTGTTTGAGGATACCTTGTTGTATTGCTATGCCTTGTAATTGCTTGCGTTTTCTTGTACTTGTATGTGTGTCAGGATCCTCGTTTTGGTGGCTATTCGGGGTAAGTGATCAATGCTCCTAGTGAGAGGAGAGGTACTTACCATATTGAGAGGCTTGTGGGTGGCAATCCCCAGCAAGAGCTCGCTGGATGCCTAGTCCTTGTGTGGTTGGATGTCTTGTCCTTGTGTGGCTAGATGCCTTATCTTTGTGTGCTAGGATGCCCAGTCCTTGTGTTGCTGTGATGCCCTTGTCCTTGTGTGGCAAGATGAAAAGACTTGCTGTGAGTTTGTTTGCTAACTGTTTTCTCACTTTTTGCAGCATAGTCATGGACAATATAGGTAGATGGGGATGAGTCATTCGATTTGGAAATTAAATAGTGATATAAGTTGTCTGTGTGCTTCTGAATCAGTCTTGTGATGGCTACCTACAAAGTGTTTTGAGCTCATCCCTTACTTTACTATATTAGGACCTACCTATGTCTATGTGTTTGATTGTTGATTGTTTGAGCCTGCTAAGTCATAGTAAATTCAGGCAGCCTGCTAAGTCATATTAAATTCAGGCAACATGCTAAACATTATGAGACCCAAATTTTGAGTCCTAGAAGTCCAGAAGCCAGTGCATATAAAAAGACCATTTTGTCCTTGAAGAAGAAGATGTGTGATGGCTGAAATTGGCAAGGAATGTCCAGTAATTATTTATGGTTTTAATTCCCTTTTATTTGAATCTTTATTGGTTGATAATTACCTTAGAAAATAAAATTCCTACAATTAAAGGAAAATAATTACAGAAGTTAATTGTAATAATTATCTTACATCTAGCCTTTAAAGTATGAAAATTAATCTCATAACCACCCTATATAAAGAGGAAGTCGGCCACACTTAAACCTTACATAGAAAATATAAAAAATTCGTCAAACCTAAAACCTTACAGCTCTTTATTTCTACTGAAATCTGTTTGAACTTCAAATAAGCATAACTCTCTCATCCTTTGTCGGATTCTTGCAAATAATAGCTTTCTGGAAAGCTCTTTCCAAACATCTTGGGATTTTTGTCTAAAGGTTAGTTTTTCTTTGTAAAAAGTTAAGTCGTAATTCGGCAGAATTGCCGAAATCTGCTAGAACTTCAAAGTAGCATAACTCTTTCATCATTTGTAGGATTCTTGCAAATAATAGCTTGTTGGAAAGCTCTTTCCGTTCTCTATCCAGAAATCTTGGGTTTTTTTGTCTAAAGGTTATTTTTCTTTGTCAAAAGTTAAGTCGTAATTCGGCGGAATTGTCAAAATCTGCTTGAACTTCAAAATATCATAACTCTTTCATCGTTTGTCGTATTCTTGCAAATAATAGCTTGTTGGAAAGATTTTTCCGTTCTCTATCCAGAAATAATAGGTTTTTATTCTGAAGGTTAGTTTTTCTTTGTTGTAATTTAGGTCATAATTTGGCGGGATTAGGTTTCAAAATTGTGTGATTCTGCCTTTGATTGGTTTCTATTGTTGTTCCTCTTGTTTGTATGATTGTTTAGCATCCATTCATAGTGTAAAATCATGAATTTATCCTTTGAATCTTCCCTATTCATGAAATCAGTATCCCCTACCTTTTCCCTATTGATGCCTATCTTGATCAATTGATTAACCTATTGGATTCTGATCTTGTTTCTTTTGGTTGTACATGTTATAAACACCTAATCCTTCCCTGTTAATGTGAAATCTTACACCTTGTATGCATGAAATCGCAATTTGTCTTGTGCCCTATTCTTAGTGCCAAAATTTGTATAGTTAATATGGATGGTAATTCAGGTTGAATCTTGTTAAGTTCTTGGCTATCACATCACACATCCAAAGGGGAGGCACCTGCGACATCTGATCACTGGTTTCTGATAGGTTTGGTGAGTGGAATTGGTAAGGAAATAGGGTATTCAATTGGTTATTGAGTATGTATGCTTAGTTTGGTTTTATCTTTGCCTTATGATGTTATAGGTGGTTCGGATCCCTTGAATAAAGGCAAAAGAATAGCTTCTTATTCAGAGATAAGAGAGATAGGATCTATGCCTCATTGGTTTCTCCAGAGATCCTTTTGTTTGCTTGTTGATTTCGGTACCTATGCTTGTAAAATTGTATTTGCATATATATATATGAGATGATGTATGCATGAGTTGCAGATTGATTTGAGATTTATCTAGGCTATACCGAATCTCTTAAGATAGGTTATGAGTGCCTAGCTTTTATGTGTTATGTTTATTGAACATGTTAATTGTATTCTGACATAATTAAGAATACCCTATTGTGGTATTGTGCTTTGTGCTTGCCTATATGTGCTTGTACGTATTTGTGTATCAGGATCCTTTTCTGATGGTCATTTGGGGTAAGCGCTGATGCTCTTAAGGAGAGGAGAGGTTCTTACTGGTATTGGAGTCGTATGGGTGGCAATCCCCCACAAGAGCTCACTGGATGCCTGGTCCTTGTGGTGCTATAAGCCTTGTCCTTGTGTGGCAAGATGCCCTTATCCTTGTGTGGTTTGGATGCCCTTTTCCTTGTGTGGCTTGGATGTCTTGTCCTTGTGTGGCAGGATGAATAGGCTCACTGATTAGTTTGTGTTGTGACCCTTTACCCTTTGTGCAGCGAAACCTTAAACAACAGAAGTAGAAGGGGATGACCTTTTCTGTTGATAAGATTGATTGATGATTTACCTGTCTAAGTACTTCTGATTTTTGGAAGTGTTTGCAATCCACCCTCAGCTTTAGTTTCGGCCTTATCCCATTATTGTTGAATGATGATTACATGATACCTTTACACAATTCAAAGGGGTTCAACACGAACAATTACACGGTTATAATCCACCCTCAGCCTTAGTTTCGGCCCTATCCCATTATTGTTGAATGATGATTACATGATACCCTTACATATTTCAAAGGGGTTCAACACGAAGAATTACACGGTTATAAACATAATCAATTGCACATGTTCAAACATCACATCACATGCCCTCTCAACATGCATAAACACTCAAGCAATATACTTAGGAGTTCAAACATATAATTCATTCACCCAAAACATAGTAAACAAGTTCATGAAGCTAAAATGAGCATCATACACAATGCACGTACGACCTCCATTCAAAACCAAACATTTACCATATTTTAATTCAATAACACAAAATATTTCCATTTAAGCAAATAAAATGTAAATTTCTACCTCTTGTTACGCAGAAAATTCGATGCTAATACTCTTGCCTTTATCGACCGCTCCAGTACCGTCTAAACACACAATCCGAACCAAAACACATATAAGCACCAAAATCGACAAAATTGACTAAATGACTCAAAACTGAAAACGAACCCTAAAAGACCCCCTCGACTCGCTCACTAACTCACATCTTACCCTAACAACACGCTCCCAACTCAAAATTCCAGAATCAAACCAATGGGTGAGACACCCAAAACTCACGAAAGCCACTCACGGCTCCAAATCGACACTCAAATTCACCCAATCACTCGATTGGGTTTCTCAGCCCACAAACATATTCCGCAACTCACAAATCAACAATCCCAAATATCAAGAACAATCAAATTCAACAAATCAACTAAAATCTCAAAATGTCCAAAATTATAGAAAATGCCACAGTAATAAAAAAAAGGCTCATCCACAGATCAGGGGATATTTTTCAAATAGTCCAAGCCACCAAATATGCTTAGGAAAGCTGGTAGCAAGCTTATGGAACAAAATATCGACAACAAAAATGGAGAATTAGAGCAATTACCATGAAATCCCCAAAAACTTCCCTAAAGTGAAGAACTCATTGATTTCTGCTCCTTAATCAAAACCTAATAGTGGAAATCAGTCGGGAAAGGTTAGGAATGTGTTTTGGGACGAAGCCCAGTGGTTTTTGTCGAACAAAAATCGAAGAATTGATTGAGTTCTCGTTTGGTGGGTGTGGGCATGAGAGAAAAGAGAGAGAGGGAGGGAAATGGCCAACTGAACATCCAACACTTAAAAAATTTCTAAGACGAGTACTTATAGTTCAAACCCAAAATCACATAAAAACTCGAACGGGTTATTTTTAAAAGTTTGATATGCCCCAAGTGGGCCAAAATGGGTTTTAAAATCAATAAGCATAAAAAATAGGTTAAAATAATTAATTGGGCTCAAAAATGGGTAAATAGGCTCGGAAAATATCAAACAAGCCCAAAACAGGTTTTTCGGTCGAAAGGCCCTCGGTCACTCAAAATAGACCTAGAACCGACCTAAATTGATTTTCAGTGACTCAAACCTCGGCACTCGACCTAGGTCACTCGTTAAGACACCTAGACACATACCTAGGCTTTCTATGATAGTGTCCACCCTAAAGGTCAACTCTCTTGTCAACGGTCAACTCTTTTGTCAACGGTCAACTCTCTTGTCAATGGTCAACTCTCAAGTCAAACTAGTCAAGTGCTCACAATGGACCAAAATCGTACACTCTCACTGTACTGTAATGCTGACTAGGCACTCGCGGGGACGGTGTCTCAAAAAATACAATATTAGTATAATATTTTATTATAATAATAACATTTTAATTATTTCTTAAAATACGAAAAATCATTAAAAATTCATAAAAATTATTATACTTTTCCAAAAAATATGCAGAAAATCCTAAAGACTCCTTGTGGATAGTATTATCCATTAGTACTATAAATTTATTCTTCTCATGATTATATAATTTACTAAAAATTAAATATCTCAGTCATATATTTACAGAAAATTATGATAATTCTGATTTTGTTTCCGAAAATTTCCTGATATTTTTAAACCCATAATGGACCTATCCTTATATATCTCAATTATATACTTATAGAAAATTATGATAATCCTAATTATGTTTCCTAAAATTTTCTGATATTTTTAAACCCCTAATGGACCTATCCAAGGTCCTATAATACCAAAATCATCAAAATTTAACAATTATTCTTCATCGATCCAAAAATACGGGCTAAGGTCCATTAACGTCAACAATTCTTGAATGGGTTTTCCAGCTTAAGCGGCTCGAATATTTCAGATTCTCACAGTTATCTTTGGCATATCGTCCTCTTAGAGCCTTATTTGATGATATCCCGAATGAAGGTCTATTTTTGAGAAAAATTTCACACCCCTCAATTCATCTAATAATTCTTGAATGACCGGAATCGAATACTTGTCAAGTATTGTGACTTTTTCAATGGCATGATAATCCAGGAGCAAATAGATCGTTTGTAAGTCCAAGGATAGAACTTAGCGCGGATCATCCTCTATCTCCCTTGACTCCTCCTATTGCGGTTCTAACTCCTTTGGGAGAACAACTTATTTATGATCTAGTCTACATCGACTATGTTATATGTATGGGATCGAATGTAGTTGAAGTCAATCTAATTCCATTAGACATCAGGGAGCTGGATGTGATTTTAGGCATGGATTGTCTGGCAAAATATCAAGCCCGTGTGGAGTGTTTCACCAAGCGGGTGTGGTTCACTTTTTATGATGGTACCGAATACTGTTTTGAAGGTGATAGGCGAGTTGTACCAACTTGCATGATTTCCTCGCTTAAGGCGAAGCGACAAAGGATGTACAGCGTACCTTGTGCATGTATAGGATATTTCTAAAGAATTCTCAGATCTGAATTCTGTTCCTGTGGTTTGCGAATTTCCAGAAGTATTTCCCGAATACATAGCCAGACTACCACCATCAAGGGAAGTGGAATTCGGCATTGAGCTAGTGCCAGGTACAAATCCAATTTCCATTCCCCCGTATCGCATGGCTCCTGCGGAAATGAAGGAACTAAAGACGCAATTGGAAGATTTGCTGGATCATGGTTTTATTCGACCTAGTGTGTCACCCTGGGGAGCACTTGTTCTGTTCTTGAAAAAGAAGGACTGTTCGCTGCGATTGTGCATTGATTATCGGCAGCTGAACCGTGTGACCGTGAAAAATAAATACCCTTTGCCACGCATCGACGATTTGTTTGACAAACTCCAAGGTGCAGCCGTGTTCTCCAAGATTGATCTCAGATCTGGATACCATCAATTGCGAGTTCGTGATGCTGATATTCCGAAGACTGCGTTCAGATCGCGATACGGCCACTACGAATTTCTGGTTATGCCATTTGTCTTGACCAATGCACCAGCTGTGTTTATGGACTTGATGAATCGTGTGTTCCACAAATTCCTGGATAAATTTGTGATAGTCTTCATCAACGACATTCTGATTTACTCAATATCGGAAGAGGATCATGCTATGCACTTGCAGATTGTGCTTAAAATCCTGAAGGATCGACGGTTGTTCACAAAGTACTCAAAATGCGAATTCTGGTTACGTGAGGTTAGTTTCCTTGGCCATATTGTTTCCGCCCAAGGTGTGTTTGTTGATCCAAAGAAGATTGAAGCCGTGATTGCTTCGAAACCTCTGCGAAGTGTGTTTAAAGTTCGTAGTTTCCTAGGTTTAGCAGGATACTACCGTCGCTTTGTGGAAAATTTTTCATCACTGGCCGGACCATTGACAAAACTGACACGCAAGGGTGAGCTGTTCGTATGGAACGAGAAATGCCAGCAAAGTTTCGACGAGCTAAAGAATCGGTTAGTTTCTGCACCTATCCTTACCTTACCTATTTGCGGAAAGGAGTATGTGGTTTACAGCGATGCTTCAAAATCTGGACTTGGATGTGTATTGATGCAAGATGGGAAAGTCATTGCCTACGCTTCAAGGCAATTGCGTTCACACGAGGTGAACTATCCTACACATGACCTGGAACTTGCAGCCGTGGTATTTGCCTTAAAAATATGGCGATATTATTTATACGGCGAGACGTGTCGGATTTTCACTAATCACAAAAGCCTGAAGTACCTCCTTACACAAAAAGAATTGAATATGAGACAACAAAGATGGGTGGAGCTGATTAAAGACTACGATTTACTCATCGAATATCATCCTGGAAAGGCGAATGTTGTTGCTGATGCCCTGAGCCGAAAGTATCATCCTCCTTCCCCATCAGTTTTGGCCTACATACGCACCCATTACCTACCGATGATGTTGGAATTGAAAACTAATCGTGTGCATCTTGGCACCGATTTCTCTAGTTCGTTGTTGGCACGAATTGAAGTCACACCTACCTTAATTGAAGAAATCCGGAATCAACAATTAGAGGATCCGAAATTTACTAAAATTCGGAAGCAACTTGTTGATGGTGTTGATGTCATAGTTCGTGATTTCAGAATACGAGATGACGAAGTACTAGTCTTTAGAAACCGGGTATGTGTTCCACAAAATATTGATATTCGTAACCTTATTTTATTAGAGGCGCATAGTTCAAAGTTCGCTATTCATCCTGGAAGCACTAAGATGTACTGAGATTTGAAGGGGCAGTATTGGTGGCCAAATATGAAACGTTTTGCTGAATTCGTTGCCCGATGCCTCGTATGTCAACAAGTAAAGATCGAACATCAAAGATCCGCTGGTATACTTCAGTCACTTCCGATTCCAGAATGGAAGTGGGAGCACGTCACAATGGATTTTGTGACCGGTTTGCCTAGATCGCAGCGAGGATACAATGCCATTTGGGTGATCGTGGATCGACTGACGAAATCTGCACATTTTCTTCCTATACATGTAACAGATACAACAGAAAAATTGGCAGTTCATTACTTGGACGAGATTGTTCGGTTGCATGGAGTACCAGTTTCTATAGTTTCAGATCGTGACCCTCGTTTCACTTTACGATTTTGGGAGAAATTCCAGAATGCACTGGGTTCGAGATTGAATTTCAGTACAGCATTTAATCCCCAGACCGATGGTCAGTCAGAAAGGACGATTCAGACACTTGAAGACATGCTACGTGCGAGTGTATTGGATCAGCAAACCGGCTGGGATCGAAGCTTACCATTGGCAGAATTTGCTTACAACAATAGTTTTCATGTAAGCATCGGTATGGCACCCTATGAAGCACTATATGGGAGATGCTGCAGAACCCCCATTTGCTGGAATGAAGTAGGCGAGAGATGCCTAGACAACATAGCAATTAAGCTTGATTCGACAAAGGTTAAAAGCAGCCCAGGATCGGCAGAAAAGTTACGCCGACAATTGACAAAGGGAGCTGGAATTTGCGGTAGGAGACAAAGTGTTTTTGAAAGTCGCCTCTTGGAAAGGAGTCCTTCGTTTTCAGCAGCGAGGTAAGCTAACACCTCGCTACATTGGTCCATATGACATTGTTGAAAGAATCGGCCCTGTTGCATACCGACTTGCACTACCTCCAAATATGGAAAGAATTCACAACGTATTTCACGTTTCAATGCTAAAAAAAGTATATGCGAGATCCTGCTCATGTGCTTAAAGAACCGCCAGTTGAAGTTGCTGAAGACCCATCCTATCCCGTACAGCCAGTTGCCATACTAGACCGGTCAGTTCGACAGCTTCGCAGTTGAAACGTGCCTATGGTACGAGTTGTTTGGCGTAATGGCCAAATTGAGGAGCAGTCTTGGGAGACTGAGGAGTCTATGCATGAAAAATGTCCTTACTTGTTTGATTAGGTACTTACGTTAAAAATTTCGAGGACGAAATTCTTATAAGGAGGGGAGGATGTAAGACTCCGAATTTTGAGTCCTAGAAGTCCAGAAGCCAGTGCAGGTGAAAAGGCGATTTTTCCCCTGAAGGAAAGGCTGTGTGATGGCCGAAATTGGTAAGATTGTTTAGTAATTAACTTTGTTTTAAATTCCCTTTGATCTAAGTTCTTATAGATGGATAATTTCCTTAGAGATTGTCCTTATAGAGGGATAATTGCCTTAGAGATTAAAGACCCTAAAAATAGGAAAGATAATTTAGAGTTTAATTATCTGATAGATTATCTTATTATGATAAAGTGATTAAAAGTAGTAATCATAATTCTATACTCATTCATTATAAATAGGATGCCAACCCCACAAAAATCATTCATAGAAAACTAATAAATTCGTATGAGCCTAAAACCCTATACCTCCCTATAGCAGCCATAATTCGCAGAAATTTTAAACTAGAATAACTCACTCATCGTTCTTCGGATCTCTGAGAATAATAGCTTGTTGGAAATCTCTCTTCATCCTCTTTCGAACCATCTTTTAATTTTCGTTAGGAGATTAGTATTTCTTTATCTAAGGTTAATTTGAAAATCGACGGCGGAATTAGGTTTTTGTTAAATCTTCTTGAACTTCAAAATAGTATAACTTTCTAATTGTTTGTCAGATCCTTACAAATAATAGCTCATTAGAAAGATCTTTTCATCTTCTTTCCAACAATATAAATTTCAGCTTGGATGTAAATATTTCCTTGTTTAAGGTTAAGACAAAATCATCCTATGCCCTACTTTTAGCGACAAGATTTGCATAGTTAATTGGAATGGTAAATTCAGGTTGAATCTTGTTAAGTTCCTGGCTATCACATCACATATCCAAGGGGGAGGCACCTGCAACGTCTGATCACTGGTTTTCTGATAGGTTTGGTGAGTGGTATTGGTAAGGACATAGGGTATTCAATTGACTATTGAATATGCATGCTTAGTTTGTTTTTGTCTTTGCCTGGTGCTAATTTAGGTGGTTTGGATTTACTTAATAAAGGAAAAGGAGTAGCTTCTTGTTCAGAGACAAGAGAGGTAGGATGTACGCCTTATCGGTTTCTCCAGAAACCCCTGTTATTTTCTTGATATTTTTGTTACCTGCCATTGTTGTATTGTTTGCGATTGGATTATAGGGAGAGAATATGAAATGCGAAATGAGATATGAATCTCCTAGGCTATATCAAACCCTTGAGTTAGGAATTGAGTGCCTAAGATGCAATTGTTATGTGAATTGGATAAGTTGATTGTGTTCTGACATGACTGAGGATACCTTGTTGTGGTATTATTGCCTGTGTGTGCTTGTACGTGTCTGTGTGTCAGGATCCTGTTCCGGTGGCCATTCGGGGTAAGCGTTGATGCTCCTAGGGAGAGGAGAGGTTCTTACTGGTATGAGAGTTGTATGGGCGGCAAATCCCAGCAAGAGCTCGCTGGAGGTCTGGTCCTTGTGTGGCCGGAACCCTGTCCTTGTGTGGCAGGAAGCCCTGGTAGGTATGTGACCTGGGATGCCCTAGTAGGTATGTGACTAGGGAAGACTTGTCCGTGTGGGGCTAGTCGACTTGTCTTTGCGAGGACAAGGTGATAGACTTACTGATTAGTTTGCGTGTTAACCATCTACCCTTTGTGCAGTAAGTTTTGGACAACACAGGTGGAAGGGGATGACCTTTCTTCTTCATTGCCGAGGGAAATCTGATGTGTTTCACCTTCCTGTGTACTTCTGACCTTTCGGAAGTGTTTGCAGTCCTCCCTCAGCCATAGATTCGGCCCTAACCTCTTTTGATTGGTTTTTGAATTGCGTGATCCCCTTTAGTTGTTTAGGAATGATCTTATGTGAATTGGGAGATTTGTGTTTAGGGATTCTGTAGATCTTATGATGTTGTGACCCTACTGAGATTCTTGTAATCTCAAACCGTTGTTTTTACCATTTTTCAGGCTTAGGTACATTCACTGTTCGTGGTACCAGGGTGTGAGATCAAGGCTGCATGGCGGGGCGATATCGCATCACATTTGCATACTTGTTACTTGCGCATATAACATGAATGATTGGGAAACTTTCTGGTTTATTTTAAGCACTCTTCTTTACTTGCTATTTCCGAACCTTGATGAAGAATTTCTTACTGGTTATGTGGATCCCTATGGGACTTGTGTGTTATGAACCCAAAAATTTAATTTAAGACTTCCGCTAATGTTTTATTTACTCCGTATGATACCAGAACATGTGTCCAATATCATGCTCCAATTGTTGATAAGCAATAAGATTAACAAGCTTAAAATCGGTAGTTTATGATTAGCCTGGTGAGATTCAAATTGGTCTTAGGTGTCATCTGGGCTTATTTGGGTTTCACAGCGGTAATGACCTTAATCGGAGCAATTATTAATAGTTATGAATTGGGGTCGTTACAATAAGGATCTGGTTATATAGACCAAAGTTCAAATGATTTATGAACCAAGAAGACATACATCGCCATCAATAAAAATTCTAACTGACTCAAATGTGTATTGCATGACATCGCTTCTAAAATGCAATGCACACATGTGACTATAGATACTAATGATGTCCGGGGTGGGTCAACTTTGGATAAGGTTAGTGAAAAAGAATCACAATATATTTGTGGCATTACAGAATCTAAGGGATGGGTTGGTAAATTCTTGGAGCATGATATATATATATATACTCACACTATGGGAAATCTTATGTAACTAACATGAGTGTTAGCATAACAATAAAATTATGAGGAAATTTTTTGGTTTTCCCTCTGGATAAGTTAATCATGCTCCGTTCTGCTACCAAGAGAGTTGTCACCCACAAGGGTGAGGAAGGAGTGGTAGCAGAGTAGTATGGAATAAGAAATGTACGAGTTTCTAAGAATAATGATTAAATAATGCTCTGCTACCATTGTAGTTGTCATGCCCCAGATGTGAGACCCAGCCCGTAAGGGGGGTCAGGTTACCCAATCCCACATCGGAAAGGAGCGAGGGAGGTCTTGGGCTTATATGTGTTGTGTGAGTGGATCATTTGTAACAAGATGCATCTTTTGGGCCCTGTGGTTATAAGCCCAACCGAGCATTGCAGCTGTGATCCATCACGCACACATACAAGTTCGGGCCCGCTGGGCCGAGGGTCCAAGGGTCGGGTCGTGACACCAGACCTCAAAATTCATAACGTGATAACCACCGTAGGCCCACTATACACACTGCTATCACACCCAGCAATGCATACAGTAAGCCTATAAGGCTAAAAAGAAATGATAAATAGCGGAGTAGTAATAATATGAACAATCAATCATACGACAGCGAATTTATTTATCAATGGTGAGGACCGGATATACCGGATAATGTTATTGCTTTATATGCTCCGAATTCTATAATAAATTATGACTTTTCAGTTTACATAAATCATTTATGATGTAATAATACAACCTAGGGGAATACAATGCCATGTACTTATAATAATGGAGTCCATAATAGGAATCCTAACCTGACGATACTCTATGCTCGTTGAGTTGACTGTCTGACTAGGATGAAGACCACGGTCGTACCTACTTTTCCATTCCTGATCAAACACGAGATCTGGCAGAAACCTGCCAGGTGAGCGGACGGGAAAACAAGCATAGTAGTTCACATGCAATCATACACTAGCATAGTGACATGCTATCACACATTCAAAGTATTAACGAGTCAAATAAACACAGTCACAGTCAATAGATGTAACAATCTCGAAACACTACAGACATTCACGACCGTGACTAAGCCGACAATAACTCTCAGCCCATATAGATCCTGGGAATAGGCTGAGATTCATCAGTGGGACTTTATGTGACTCCTCACCTCTTTTCTCTTGTTATCTCATATGATAATTTGGTATGTCCCGATGGGACGTGCATAACACTTGGCCCAGACCACTGAATATGTCGGGGGAAATAGGTGATGGTAGCTCCACCTATATGATCCCCACATTAGGAATTCCTGTCATATATTTAGTTAGCACAATTACAACAGTTCTTGCTTCACGTCCTCCCACGTCAGTCATTGCTTCTTGTCTTGTAACTAGGTCATCCAATGCAGTGTGTGCCCCGTCATGGATACCAGAGCGAGAGTAACCTTTAAGTCCTCTGGTGTGCCTTGCACCAAGAAATATTGTTCTGCCCAACGAACCCAGCTCAACGGTTCGGTACCAAAAAACATGGGAAGCTCGATCCTTTTAGATGACAGTTGGAGGTCATCCAAAGTTATCGAACGGGAAGGTGGTTTGGGAACGAATTGGGATGAAGAAGGGTTGCTGTCTTGAATTTGTTCTTAACTGGCGATTGCTACATCTGGTGATGATGGGTTCACTGAAGTTCCGTCGGAGGCTACTTTTCCTTTGAGAACAGCATGCAACAATGACTTAATCTCGTCCAACTACTGGCGGTATCACTTAGCTCAGCTAAGACCGTAGTCATCTTTTGATCAAGGATGCCCAGGTTCCTCTCTATCTGATCAACATAAGACTCTATTCTTATATGTGGCATCAATCGTGGGAAGTGTAGCACGCTCACCACACCAATATGATAGAGTTGGGAACGAAGAGAGAACAGATATTATAAATCCGAAAAAGAGAGATACACTCAAGACCAAGTCTGGCATGATGCCCAAGCATATAGCCGAGAGAAATTGTAACTACCAAAAAGATACACTGACACCTCCCAGGCTACTCCTATATACCCAACGTATCCCCTTCTAGGTATTAACCGACTATTCAGCATTCTATTCAGCATTGTCCTTCCTGTCCTCAGCTAATTCTCCTAGCTTTTTCCTCCTGCGGCTGTACACAATGATAGGTTGTCCAGATTGGCTTTGCACTCTATTAGCTGATGTGTCCACGTATTCCTCCCGTAGTGCTATAAGAGATGTTGGTTTATATGTGTAGTATGAGAAAATTATGTACAACAAAATATATTTTTAAGACTATAGGGACAGAAGTCCAACTGAGTGTTCCATGTATACAATTGCTCCAGATATCACACATCATCGCAAACTTTATTAGAGCTATGAAAGGATGGAAGGTGCTCCATCATTGATTGGAAACGAGTTATTTCTTCTTTTTCGTTAGCATTTATCCGTAACCACAGTCAGTGTGAATTTTTATGTGTTTCAATCTTGTATCATAGACAGATGCAGTTTTCCAAGCGAGGATGACAAGAATTTATCTTTTTGACTAGTTTTGGCATAGGTATATATCACTTGTCAATGACGTCAATACTGGTGTTATATTATTTAGCTGAATACAAAGATGATGGGAATTGAGTAGCTAGAAACTGGCAATCTTGAAATTTTTCCATAACGATAATATGCTGTATGCAATACATGGTTGAAGAAAGTGACGAAATCTGAATCATCTGTAAATACTACCTTAAACACACGTTGGTGCAAACTATTTTGTTGGAAAGAGTCCAGTTGACGCAGACTGCTTGAAGCACAATTACGACCATCTCGAAACCCCGTTAAAATCACAAAGAACTTCTCAGCTCTTTCACCTTTTTTGCAGATTTCTTGGTGTTCAACAAGAATCCCTTTTGCTTTGTTATTCCATTTTTCGTGTTTTTTTTCAGGGTTTCCCAAACTTGTATTCATTATATTAGTTATGTTTTAATGCAGTGTCAAAGAAAAAAGCATTAAAGTTGCATAATTCCTCAGCAATATGTCAGCCAAGTAGGGAGCTTCGTAGGTTGATGGAGGCTGTATATTAGCGGAAGTGTAATGACCAGCCTCACTTGCAAATTTTGGGCCTTGATATTTGGTGAAAACTTGTCATTATACCTAAGGCAGTGTTATTATTACATTTTGAGCATATATACAGAAATTGAAAAAGCTTTTATATGTGTTGTTACAGACCAAGAAATGGAGACCTCTTGAACTGCTTGGTATATTCGCTTTTGCAAACCAGCTTGAGTGGAAAATCAAACACGACACAGCCTGTATTTTTATGGTGGTCCAGGCAGTGGAATGATATTAGGGGTATTGTTGTCCTTGCCATCAGAAAACTATCAACCAGAAGCCACATCAATCTTCCACCCACTGAACTCCATGTTTTGCCCACAGATAGTAAGCTCCAATTGGACCCCTACCACCCAATTCATACAGTTCTGGAGTAGTATGGTTCTTGTCTATCTCCTTCAGAACAGGGTTCAGAATACTCCATGCAGCTGCAAGCTCGTCGCTTCTTAGAAAGAGATGGTTGTCTCCGTCGATGACATCAAGAAGAAGATGCTCATATGAATCAGGTACCTCAGTGTTATACCTAGTTGTTGAGTATTAACACACAAGTCAGCACGAGATATATTCAGACAATTTTACAGCAAGAAAGTTCTTACTTGTCCTTGTAGAGCAAATTAAGTTCAGAAGCATCCAACTGTAAGCCTAGTCCGGGAACCTTGTTGTTAACTTTGACTAGGATGGCCTCATCAGGCACATCCCGCAAAATCAACTCATTAGTAGCCAGATTAATGTTATGCCCAATGCAGTCGCCGTAAAGGTTTCCGGGAACATGACGGAACTGTATACGAATTTCCACACTGCATGACGAAGTGACAAAGGAAACTAAGAAGGTATAATAAAGCTGGTAAGCCATCATCTTCAAACTACCCTAACTTTGGTATCTACCTGTGTTTGATGAGTCCTATACCAGTCTTGATTAGAAATGGCACGCCATCCCAGCGTGCATTATCAATGTATAATGCAGCAGCGAAATATGTTGGTGTGAAACTGGTCAAATTTACATCAATCTTCTCTCCAGAAGTAGCTTTATATTGTCCAAGAATAACATCACTAGGATGTAATTTACGAATTGATCTCAGGACCTTGACCTGAAAAGAGGGATGTCTAATTAGAGAAATCACAATATGCAAGTTCACTTACAAGCATGTTTCTTGCCAAAAGATTGACACCTTTTCGTTTCGAATGTCTTCCCCATCAAGGCTTATAGGTGGCTCCATGGCTAGTAATGCTATCGTCTGGAGTATATGGCTATGCACTATGTCCTGAATGATTCCATACCCTTCACAGTACCTGCACAAGATACTAACGAAATATTGGAAATCTCCTTCCACTAGTTGAAAACTCTATGAACTAAGACATTTCACTGTCATAACCTTCCTGTCTGCATGGTGAATTCTTCTGATAAAATAACCTGAAAAATAAAGCAACAATGTGGTAACTTTAGAACCCTTGAACTAATGGGAAAGAGTTAACATATATAATAATTTATTCAAAGTAAGGCTCAATAAAACCAAATTACCTGCACATGCCGTATATATGTTCGGCTCCACAGTGGCTCAAAAACTAGATTCGAGAATCTAAGAACTGTTAGATTCTCGATGAGATTCCTTCCCAAAAGATGATCTATCCTGAAAAGCAAGCACGCTTGTCCATACATGATCATCTAAGACAAATAATAGCAACCCAAAATACAACAAAGAATTAAACAGATGAATCTGTAGACGAAGCTGCAGATGCATTAATGTGATATTTACCTGTATAACTGTTTTTCCTCAAACTTAGATAGAAGAGATTCAGTGGACTGATTTGATGACAGTGGATCAGACCCGAAAGGTTTCTCTATTATCACACGGTTCCATCCCTTCTGAGTCTGGGCATTACCAGCTAAACAGGAGGCAACATCAAGAAGTGCTTCTTGTGGCACAGAAAGGTAAAATATCCTGTTTGCTTTAGATGGTCCCTGCATCCAATATGCTTTTAAGAATTATCATGCCAAGAATCAATGATAAAAAATATACATAGAATGCATTTGTTTCCAAGTTTTTAATCACACAAGCACACCTCAAGCTGCTCCATTCTAGCATTTAGCTTAGACATTCCTTCTCTGTTATCATAACCGCCATTGATATAATGCGTTCTACTAAGAAAAGCCTTCATTTTTTCATCACAGTTCTCCCTGAAACATTGCATTTACATGAGGAAAGCGAATATGAAAACATATCAAAGAAGAATAGCATTGCAATACATGAAGAATGCAGCTTCTTATGCTCTTTTTTCTGATTTCTAATAAGAAACTACCATCACTACCAACCACCAATTCGTGTAATCTCAAGGCAGGTACAGTTCCATGACATCCACTTGATAGAGTAACGCTCAAGTTACCAGAAATTATTTCCTTACACAAGGAACAACAAGTGAAGATCACTTTATGGCTGCCAAGCCACTGGAATCATTTCAGTAATATCATAAAAGAAGAATTTCTCTAATAGTTTAGTCATGCCATTGGAGTGAACTAGCTCCAATACATGCTTTGCATAGTAAGATGATCCAAATTGATTATGAATCCATTCAGCTATTACACTAATGTTGAAACTACATCGTTTAAGGAAAAAACATCGAAATAATGAATTCAAGAAAGAGGGAAAATGTGAGAAAGGGACAAGAGAAACCCACTGGTGATCAATGCGGCAAGTCAAAGTTGAAGCTATAATGGATCTCAGATCTTCGTCCATCAAATCCTTTCTTGAGTAACCAATGATTCCTACATTCTACATCAAAAGAATTGATAAGAACATAAAAGAATGACTTCAAAATTGACCATCTTTTGAAATAAAAAAAAAAGAGTGCAAACACATCAAAGAAAGACTATGGATAGCTTCATTGACATTAATGCAGTATTGAACCTATAAGAAAAAAGAAAACCCATATACCTCAGGTAGATAGCCACTGTAATAAAGGGCAAAGAGTGCTGGAAATATTTTCCTCCTTGCCAGCTCGCCAGTAGCTCCAATAACAGCGATGCACAAAGAAGTTGTTCCATTGCTCTCATTTTGAAAATCCAAGGAATTTGATTCTGCAATTGATGAAAACAGCTCTGTGAAACCAACCACGTTTCCAGAAACATGAGGTTGAAAGTCGGACCAAGAACTTTCTTCAAATTTGAAAGTTGGTATGGTGGATTCTTCTCCAGAATCTACATTGCCAACACATATGTTTGTTTCCACATATATGATAATTTAGTTACAATCGAGATTAACTACACAACCAAAATTTGAAGAACGTCAAATAAACCATTTGTTGATAATCATACCATTAAGCAATTACTAACCATAAGGTAAATTTTTATTCTTTATGATCCTCGATTCCTTTGCCACTCCAGACTCTCTACTTGGATGCCCAAGGTGAAGACCTTTAAGCATCCATAGTTTTAACCCACGAAACCTTCGGCAAAGACTATATTTTGTGGAAAAACTCTTGGTCGCCACCACCTACATAGATTGAATACCACCACCAGAAGCAACAAAACTTGGTGTTACGTATGAATCATTCACCATCAAAGCAAAAGAAGCCATAAAATCAGAAAAAAAAAAAAAACCGAAAGAGAAGCTCACTGACCTGAAGAGTATGAGCAGAGCTGGGTCTGGCAGTAGTTGATAAATGGGGAAAAGAAAGTGACATCCTTGTTGTGTTTCCTGTTTTAAGAGACTTATATGGTTTTTGCAAGGTTTTACTTTTTCATTTTCAAGCTTATTAACAATGTTGTTGAGGATGATCCCAGAGTATCAATCAGTGGTTTTGAGTGCAGCGGATAATGATAGTCTTGGGGTTGGAGAAGCAGACAATGGGATGGCAGCAGAAAGCTCAGTTTATGAAGTCAAAGTGGGGTCTCGTGTGGTTATACTTGGGCATCGAAGGTGAGTCTCTAGCATCCAAGCCCAATGAGATAACTAAAACCCTACACATTGGGCCGCATAAAGCTACAGAGCCGTAGCACTAGTTTGGATCCTCCTCCTCCTTTTGCCGGTAGCCATAAACCACTGTATCATCGCCGCCTTAACTCCCCTACTTCTCCGCGGGAAAAATCGTTAGTCCCGGCATCGCACAGTGTGTGGGTTGTCATCTTTAGGTCGGCGGGTACGTCTCTTTTACTGTTTGGAAAACGTTGGAACTATGTAATTACGCTATATCTTAACTGCTGTGACGGGAATTGGTTAAGCACATGCCCTTGTGTTTGTTTTATTTGTTCAAGTAAAAAAAAAAACGAAACTGTCCTGAAGCTTGCTTGTTGCAACTTATATTGTGGTATGTTTGAGTATTAAGGTTTCACCGGTCGACTTATGTGTTTCAGATTCTGAGGATCTGCTTGTGATGTCGAGTTTGCGTGAAGCTGCTTTTATGTTTTGCGACTTGTGTGGATCAATGCTGCAGATGGAGTCAACTACTACTGTGGTCTGTCCTTCATGCAAGTTTCGGAAAGCTTTCGATGGTATTGCTGGAGCTTTCTTTCAGTTCTTAATTGGGTTTATGACATTCTTGATTGTTAAACGTTGTGTCAAATGGAAGAAGTGTTTTTATAGTTTGATTAAGTTTTGAAAATCTGAGCAGAACTTGGCAACACATGCTTTTAATCTTCTGTTGAAAACAGGAGTTACTGTTCATCTCTGTATTTTTTTTTTCGAAATTGTTCTTCTTGTTGATGATTTTGGATTTGCTAACTGTGCTTTCAGAAGTATCTGGACAGCAAACAGGTTATAAAGTGACCTCAGAGGTATACCTATATCTTACACGGTGATGATATGTCCTGTTTAATCCTTTTGTTTTGATATGCTTTCATCTATCCAACAACAACAACAACAACAACAGCAGACTGGACTTCTGTATCATTGTAAGAGTTGCATCTCCTCGACGGATATGAAAGAAGAAAACTATATGATTGCATTGAAACCAGCTGGAAGCACACTCCTGAACTAGGAATTTTATATAATGCATATTCATGATATAAATTTTGGTTGATTTGCTTCAGTTGCAGCATGAAAATGCATCATACAGTTCTCTTTTAATGCTTGAAGTAGCTTGGTTGCATTTCTCAATTCTTATGATTATGTGAATCGTATGGTTTTGGTAGGTTTGATCAGAGTTATAAGATGTGGTGTATGTGCGCAGGATATGAGAAAGTACCTGGGCATCTCACACTTTGATGGAAAGATGGAGGTGAAAGACATGGAGGTGATTCCATTTTCCAGCTAGTTAATCAGTATCATTTTGTTATCTTGAAGCCTCCTTAGTTCTCCCTAATGTTGATTACACCATGACAGATATTCAAGAACTGCGAAAAATGTGGCCACCCGAAGCTTACATTTTCTACTAGACAAGTATTTCACCAGAGTGTTCTCTGCTGGATTCATTTTTTCTCACCAATTTCTCATTCATCATATATTCTACGTAATCTTCTATTCATCTTTGGCCACAGATGAGATCGGCAGATGAGGGTCAGACCACATTCTTTCATTGTCCCAACTGTTCATATACTTTTACAGAGAACTAAGGCATTGGCAAGGGGAGAGCCCTGGACTTGCATTTAGAGTTGAGACAGAGGAATTGTTTGCAAAAGGGGCTAATGTTTGTTTAATGGGCAGGAAGGAAATCTTGAGAACATGAAAATAGGTTTCATATTTGGTAGGTTGCTGGTTCCATTTGTTTTTCTGATATCTTGAACTATAGTGGGGGGGCTGTTGTTAGGAAAGACGGAGATGGCATTAACATGTCAAACAAACCAAAATCTTCTCTATAGTGCACTTTATGGGTTAACACCATTATCCAACATCACCCTCAAAAAATCTTATTAGAACACATGATTTAAAATAGAGATTGTTCTGTTTTTTTTTTCTTTTTGAAAAAAAAACAAGGAAGCTATAATCTTTTTTACTACTTCTCTAATGGATGATTCCACTGTTTATGGAAGGGATGCTGATAAAGAAGCTATAATAAACTTGTTGCTATCAGATTTTTAATTTTCTTTTTAAGTAAAAGATTTTATTGCTATAGGATAGAAAACTCTGCACACGGGAAATTGACTGCCTATCTTACAACAAAACCATGAAGCTGGACAATGCGATTCAAACAGCTCAACGGTATCAGCCTTCTTCATGTCATAGTCAAAACCTTAACTCACAGCCTGATACCAATTTCCTTTGGGGCAAGACCTCAGATCCCCTTAAATGCGCTTGATTCAGGTTTGCCGTAGCCCATCCCAGATCTTTTATCATTCCTTCTGGATGCTTTGTTTCTTGCCTGAATATTTTAGCATTTCTTGCACCGTAATAATCACATCCTTTTTCAAAATTTTCCAATAATTCTTAATAAAGAGAAAGTTAAAACTATATAGATCTGGGGCTTTTCTGCTTCCAGAGTCCCATTCAGCTGTTTTGATTTCCTCTTCATCAGATGGAGCCTCAACATTCCTCGATTCTTCCTCTGAAATTCGAGAGAAGACTGGAGATCCTAATCCCAGCCATTGACCCTTGTCATGTCTGAAAATTTATTGAAAATATCTGTGGACTTTAGCTTTTACTTCAATCGGTCTATACACCATTCTCTCACCCTCTCACCCTCTCACCCTCTCACCCTCTCACCCTCTCACCCTCTCACCCTCTCACCCTCTCACCCTCTCACCCTCTCACCCTCTCACCCTCTCACCCTCTCACCCTCTCACCCTCTCACCCTCTCACCCATATGATTTGGATTTTGTTGCATGCTTGCAGAAATATAGAAAAATCGAGTATTTTTATCTCTAACCTTCAACCAATTAATTCTAGATTTTTGTCTACTCTACCTGCTTTTTGAAGATTCCATTTAGTCATTTGTAATTGTCGTCGATATTGATTCTCGCTTCTATGTCTGATTCTAGTTATCTCCTCTATGAGAATCGTAGATATCAAGAGTAGACAAAGCTGCATGGTGCTACATGACAGCATCATTATTTAGCTTATAGGTTGAAATTGTAATCCATAATAGTTTGCATAAAAACTCAGTGATTGAAATGTTAGGTACAAAAGTGGATTAAGATCAATCTAGTTTTTGCTTATATAAATATGTAAACAAGCTTTTCTGAGTAGCTAGTGAAAAAAGAAATTGAAAGAAACAGTTCCAGTTTTTGGTTCTATGGTGTTCTTTTTTCTGAAAAGATCAATAGTGGTAGCGGAGCTTTGCAAATCGTTCTAGCAGAATGTAACAGGAACTATGGTAAACCTAACTGGTTCAACTTCCTCCTCCTCATTGTCCATGCCTCCTCAGTTTCAAGGAGAGAACTATGATTACTAGGCAGTGAGAATGAAGGTATTTTTTCATAACCAATGGTCTTTGGGAAATGGTGACTGAAGGATTCAGTGAATTAGAAGACATTGGGTCATTAACCATGCAACAGCTTAAGGCTTACAAAGATAATGTGCAAAAACATAATATGACGATTTCTTACCTTCATTCATTGATGGCACCATCAATTTTTCCCATGAGAGTGAGTTGCATAGGTGCAAAGGAGGCATGGGAAACACTATAGCAAGAGTTTCAAGGCTCAGAGAAAACAAGAGTCATTCGCCTGCAGACATTGAGAAGAGAGTTCGAGACTTTGAAGATGAAGAAGAGTGACGATATTAAAGATTATGCAGTTAGAGTTCAAGAAATTGTCAACTGGATAAAATTGTATGGAGATAAACTCCAAAAAGCAAGGGTGGTAGAGAAGATCCTCATCACTATAACAGAAAAATTTGATGCTAAAGTGGCTACAATAGAAGAATCGAAAGATATTAATAAGCTCACTATGACTCAACTGGTGGGTTCATTACAAGCTCATGAGCAACGATTAAAGATAAAAATTGAAGATTCTGAATAGTCTAGAGTACTAGTCAAGCAAATACATGGAAGAAAAAAGAAGATATTTGATACCAGATTTATTCCTGAAAATTTTTTAAAGAAAACTTATAATAAAGATAGAAAAAGGCGAGATGTCCCTGGAAAGTTTCCTCCTTGCAAATAGTCACAAGACCAATCATTTGGAACATAGGTGCTGAAAAACTAAAAAGTGCAAATTATGCAAGAAGATGGGTCATATACAAAGATTTTGCAAGCTCAAGCAAACTTTTTCTGATAATGAGCCACACCAAAATCCTCAAAAAGCCATATATGAAGCTCAATCTTCAAATGTTGTTCAAAGTTCCCATCAATGCCCACCAAACCAACAAGTGAAGCTAGTAAAAAGTGAAGAAGCAGGAGAATTTCTCTTTATGGCTGGAGATATTCCAGCATCTTCAAATGAAACCATCTGATATGTAGATAGTGGATGTACCAGTCATATGGCATCTAATATCTCCATGTTTCATGATTTAGACAAGATTGTAAAAATGTCTGTTAGAATGGCTAATGGAGAAATAGTCAAGTCAGCAGGCAAGGGAATTGTAAGAATAAACACTCATCAAGAAACCAGGTATGTTCGAGATGAGTTATACGTACCTGAATTAAGTCACAATTTGTTGAGTGTCCCTCAAATGATGAAGCATGATTATTCTATAATATTTGAAAATGACTCTTGCTAAACAAATAATGCTTCTAGAAATCATGTCTTGAAAGTGCAAATGGAAAATAATAGTTTTCCAGTCAAGATGATGGTGGCTGAAGTTGAAGAACTCTCCTTGATTTCTCAGCAAGAATAGTCCAAGTTGTCGCACAAGAGGTTTGGGCATGTGAGTCTGGCTTGTTTAAAATTAGCAAGTCAAAATGAAATGGTGAAAGATCTTCCTGCAATACAAGAAGTTAAAATTGTGTGTGAAGCTTGCCAGCTAGGGGAACAACATAGATTGCCCTTTCCTAGAACAGGTCAAAAAGCCCATAAGAAGCTGGAATTAGTTAATTCAGATGTGTGTGGTCACATGAAGAAGGCTTCCTTGAGTAATAATGTATATTTTTTGTTGTTCATTGATGAGTGCACTCAGATAACTTGGATATATTTCATGAGATACAAAACAAAAGTGTTTAAGCTGCTCAAAAAGTTTTTGGCTATGGCTGAAAATCAAAGTGGTATGAAGGTGAAGGCTTTGAGATCAGATAGAGGTGGAGAATACACCTCATCTGAATTTAAAAATTATTGCAATGAGAGGGGCATTAATAGGTAACTGACTATTCCCTATTCACCTCAGCAGAATGGTGTTAGTGAAAGAAAGAACAGGATAGTGATGGAAATGGTGAGGTGTTTGCTTGCAGAAAAATACCTACCAAAAGAATTTTGAGTTAAAATTGCTTGTACTGCTGTGTATCTATTGAACAAGCTGTCATCTAAAGTCTTGGAAAACAAGACACCAATTGAAGCTTGGAGTGACAAAAAACCATCGATGAAGCATTTGAGAGTTTTTGGAGCTTTAAGTTATGTTCATATTCTACAACAACAAAGAACTAAGTTGGGTCCAAAAGCCAAGAAAGGAATTTTTCTTGGTTATAGTAGCCAGTCAAAGGGCTATCGTGTCTATCTATTGAAGACTGTACTACACGTGATGTTAAAGTTGATGAAAATGCCACCTGGAATTTTAGTAAAGAATTGAAGGGACCAGGACAACTTGACTTTATTAGAGTTGAAAATAGAGAATCTGAAAATGATGAAGTGAGGATTGAACAAGAAGATTATGACTTTGACACTTCACCAACAAGGTACAGATCCTTAACTGATGTGTATGAAAGCTGTAATGAAGTAGTTTGAGCCATCATGCTTTGAAAGAGCAGCAAAACAGGAAGCATGGATGAGTGCGATGAAAGAAGAAATCTTGATGATTGAGAAAAATAGTAAGTGGTTTTTGACAAAAAGACCAGCAAATAAAAATGTGATTGGAATTAAGTGGATTTACAAGAAGAAGACAGGTGTTGTAAAAAATTAAAAGCAAGGTTGGTGGCTAAAAGATATTCACAAGAAGCAGGGATTGATTATTGAGAAACCTTTGCTCTGGTTGCCAGACTTGATAATGTTTGTTGTATACTTGCTGTTGCTGCACAAAACCAATGGAGAGTGCATCAATTGGATATTAAGTTAGCTTTTCTAAATGGCTTAATAGAAGAAGAAGAGGTTTATGTTGAACAAACAGCTGGATTTGAGATAAAAAAATAAGAAGGAATATTTATGTCGGTTGATCAAAGCACTCTATGGATTGAAGCAAGCTCCCAGAGCTTGGTATAGCATAATTGATTCTTATTTACTGGAGGAAAGATTCTCACAAAGCATGAATGAAGTCACCTTGTATATTAAAGATTGTGATAAGTCAAAATTAATTGTTTCTATTTATGTCGATGATATACTCATCACTGGTGGAGATGAAGCAGAAATTTTTAGATTCAAATAAAGCATGAAAGAGCATTTTGAAATGGCTGATCTTGGTCTAATGAGCTATTTCTTGGGATTGCAAGTTGAACAAGGTGTTGTTGGGTTCTTTCTTAATAAAAAATACTAAGCTAAGAGTCTGCTGCAGCAGTTTAATATGGATCAATGTAATTCCGTTGGAACTCCTTGAGTTCCAAATGAGAAATTATCCAAGGACAATAGATTGGAGAAGGTTGATCCTGGACTTTATAGATCTATCATTGGAAGTTTGTTATATTTAACTACAACCAAACCAGATGTGATATTTGCTACTAGTTATCTGTCACGATTTATGAATATTCCAAGTGAAGCTCATCTTGTAGTAGCTAAACGAGTTCTAAGATACATAAAAGGAATTGTGAACACTAGTATTTGGTTTGTTCCTGAAAACAATTATTCTTTAAAGCTTTATTCAGATAGTGATTGGGCAGGAGATGAAGACATGAGAAGCACTTCTAGACATGCTTGTTTACTTGGAAAATCGTTATTTTCTTGGAATTAAAAAAAAAACAGGCAACGATGGCACAGTCAACTGCTGAAGCAGAGTATGTAGCTACTTCTCTTGCTGTAAATCATTCAATATGGATCCGAAGAATTCTAGAAGAGTTAGGAGAGGAATAAACAAAACCCACTCCAACACTTGTGGATAACAAATCAGCAATTGCTATTGCCAAAAATCCTGTGTTCCATGGAAGGACCAAATACATCAATGTCAAATACCACTCTATAAGAGAGGTAGAAGGTGATGCTAGAGTACTACAGAGGAGAAGAACAATTGGCTGACATCTTTACAAAAGGACTCCATAAGGGAAGGCTTGACATTTTGAAGAAATTGTTAGGAGTAAAAAAACTTTCGAATCAAGGAGGATTGTTGGACAAGTGATTCTCATGTTTCTTTTATATTTTTTAAAGGAACTGAAAATGTTGACTTTGAAGAAAAGTAAACAAAGTTGCATGGTGCTCCATGACCGCATCATTACTTAGCTTATAGGTTGAAATTGTAATCTATAGTAGTTTACCTAAATCTCAGTGATTGAAATGTTAAGTACAAAAATAAATTAAGATCAACCTAGCTTTTGTTTATATAAATATATAAACAAGTTTTTTCTGAGTAGTAGTGAAAAAAGAAATAGAAAGAAGCAGTTCTAGTTTTTGGTTCTATAGTGTTCTTCTTTTCTGAAAAGATCAACACTTATTTGTCTCCATAAAAATATTAATTTTTGAACCAGATTGAATTATCCTTGATAGAGTGCTGCACTCATTCCAATAAGATTGGATTTTCTTCAAAAAATTCTTTGTCTTCCCATCATATATCCCAAGCTCTAAATGGCTTGAGTCCTTATAAAAATATCTCTCTAATAATTATAGAAACATGATCGGATAAACCTTTATTATCTGTTAATAGTTTATAAGATTGAAAATCTGCAATCCAATCAGGACTGACTAAGGCCCTGTTCAACCTTGAGGCTTTAGTACTTGAAAACCACATAAATTTTTTCTCCATAAGTGGTAAGTCAAAAAAGCCTCCTACCTTCATGAAAGATTTCAGACGTGCACCACCTATTGCATTGATAACACTACCCAACCTTTCTTCATGACACAAGAGTTCGATTGAAATCTCCTAATAACATCCATGGTTTATGTGAATCCATCTTGATCTTCAAGATCTCATTCTAAAAGTTAGATCTCTCAATCAAATTATTGGGTGCATGTATCCCTGCACAAATAAATTTAAAACCTGAAGAAACAATTTCAACCTTTAAGATGATCCACCTTTCAAGGCATCTTGATGATAAAATATTTACAAGCTACATGTCCCATATAGCCAGGATGCCCCTGTTTTTTCTCTTTTGTTGCTTTTTTTTTATCAAGAAAATACAGACTTTATTGCTTAAATGCCTGGACGTAAAACATAATAGCCAGCTTTATCAACTTCAAGTGTCAAAACAATACTACTAGGTGGTAAGTGATGGATATGAGTTCCCATTGAAAGAGAAGATCCAAGCTTTGCGAGGCCATCAGCTACTCTATTTGCAAAAGCCATATGCTACTCCACTTGCCTCACAAAAAATGTGGTCCACAATAACCTCCTTAAATCTAGCTAGAAGGTCTCTACAATGAATCAAAATCGTGCTTCAAGATGGCTTCAAAAGTCCTGATCTAAGTATCTACACCAACTCCCATTAGTCACTCTCAAAGTGAAGTTTAAACACTCCTGTCGACATTGCTGGTTGGAGACCAATCTTAATGGCTTCCGCTTCAGCTTCCTATGAAGATTGTGCCACTCCTTGAGATGTGAAGCTTATTATCCAAGAATCCTCTGTAAAAATCTTCCACCCGTAGAGGAGATAGAATTACTCCTGAGGCTACCGTTACAGTTCAACTTAATCCATCCCAATAAAGGAGAGATCCAGTGAATGCCTCACTCCTCTTTATAACCTTTCACTAATTGCAATTGCTTCAAAGCCCTAATGGATGAATAGAATTCCTTTGACCTCCTTTAGATCAAGGCGGCAGCCTGAGACGTGTCACTGATTTTTTCCTCAAAAACCTAATCCTTCCTCCATTTTCATATACTCCATAAAGTTGTACCAAAGATTACTGGCCACGAAACAGTAATCTGGCCACGAAACAGAGTTGTCTAGATCCTTGATAGCCAAAATTGAAAAGAACCATTCCTTAGTGTGCATACTAAAGAAGCCACTCCTAGCCACTCCTAGCCACCGAAGGTAAGAGATGATTCTAAATATATACAGGAAACAAACAATCCTAAAGCACTCGAGTGTTTGTTTCTGGAAACTGGCGAGAGAAAGGACATATCTCATTAAAAACAACTTTCCTTTGAAACCACAGTAGTTTCATAGGTAAACACTCATGTGCCATCAGCCAAATGAAAGATTTCATCCTTTTTGGGCCCGACCATTGCCATATTTATTTCTAGAGGCCATCCTCGGAATAGCTATCATCCTCTCTCACCAACTATCGAGCCTATTAAGAGAGAATTTCTCACTCGACATTAATTGTCAACGAATGCAATCTTCCTCACCATGGGTTGTGTGAGACTCAATCAAAGGAGTGGGGGAAGTCTTGGGCTTATATGTGTTGTATGAATAGATCATTTGTAACAAGATACATCTTTTGGGTCATGTGGTTAGAAGTCCAACCGAGAATTGCAATTGTGATCCATCACGCGCACATACACGTCTGGACCGCTAGGCTGGGGGTCCAGGAGCTGGGTCATGACAAATGATAACAGAGCCGATCTTGCTCCCTCTTCCGTATGGGCTTGGATTGTGCTGTATGTCTAGTTCTAGGCCCAAGTCAGTTATGTTTGGGCTTTCTTCGTGAAGACATGAGGTCTATAAGGAGGAGAGATTGTGAGACCAGCCTACGTAAAAGGTTGGTGTTATCCAATCCCACATCAGAAAGGAGTTGGAGAGGTCTTAGGCTTATATGTGCTATGTGATGGTACTATATGTAACAAGTTGTACCTTTTGTGCTATGTAGTTAGAAACCCAACTCAACATTACTGTTGTGATCTATCACGTACACATACACATCCAAGCACGCTGGACTGGGGTCCGGGAACTGGATCATGACAAATGGTAACGGAGCCGATCTCACACCCAATTCTGGGTGGACTTAGGCCATGTTATATGTCACATTTGGGCCCGTGAGTTTGAACCCAAGTCAGTTACGCTTGGACTCCTCTCATAAGGACACGAGGTTTACAAGGAGAGGAGATTGTGAGAATCATCCTATATACAAGGTCAAAGTACCCAGTCCCACATCAAAAAAGAAGTGAGAGAAGTCTTAAGCTTAAATGTATTGTGTGAATAAATCATTTGTAACAAGATACATCTTTTGGGCCATGTGGTTAGAAGCTCAGTTGAAAATTACAAGGGTGATCCATCATGCACATATACACATCCAGGCCGTTGGGCCGGTAGTCCAGGGACCGGGTCATGACAAATAATAACGAAATCGATCTCACTTCCTTTTTTGTATGAGCTTAGGCCATGTTGTATGTCGAGTTCACGTTTGAGCCCGTGAATTTGAGCTCCCCTTATGAGGACACGAGATCTATAAAAATTAGAGATTGTGAAACCTAACCTATATGGGGAGTCAATGTTACCCAATCCAACATCGTAAAAACATGAGAAAAGTCTTGAGTTTATATATACTAACCAAAACTCTGAAACAAGCAAATTGACAAATTAAGATTTGAGTTTGTATAAAGTTACGAATGCTGTCACCATCAAGAAAAAATTTGAATAGAATTCCCATAAACATACCCACAAAAACTAATAGTAGTCTCATCTCCCTGACATTGTATAAAAGAGAAATAATAATGGTGGGTACCTATTGCTCAGGGGAAGTAAAAACATTACTGTCAATATCTACTACTAACAAGAGCTCCTCGTCGTCCTCCAGCAATAGTAATTGAGGTAAGGAAGAATATTTATAATCCCAAGTATACTCATCGTCACAATGATAACACAAACTTTGTCTACATAGAACTTGTAACTGCCTGAACTGCTTTCGGTGTGGGCAGTAATGGGGTCAAACGACCCAATAAAGGCTTTATTGCCTCTTTTTCCATCCACACACGTTGATCATGCATATTAGCTAACTTCACAACTTCTTCAAAATCAGCAGGATCAGCCATGAGAACAAATGTCTTTATCTCCTCCTGAAATAAAACACCTTCAATAAACAGTGACGGTAAAAGCAAGGCACGGTTCATCACATTCTCAAACAAGCTCTTTAATCCTCCACTGTTGTTGTTTGTTTCAACTTAGCTAATTGTCCTTTAGGAAACTCTAATTCTTTTACCAGAAATCTCTACTGTATTGCTTCTGTAAAAAAAAGCCAACAAGCTAACTGCTTGTTTCTATGTATCCATTCAAACCAATCTGCAGCCTCTTTTCAAAATAAAACGACACAATGGTCAATCTTTCTTCCTCAAGAATGTTATAAAATTCGAAATACCTGATAGCATAAAAACTCAGTACAAACTCATCTATCGACATTGGATCCATTGAAGCGCAGCAATTCCAGAGACAGCTAACTTGTATTGAACAGTTTGCAAACTGTTTGAGGGACCAGTTAATACACATCGTGCCGAAGCTCCATCTCCACCCTGAGAAAAAGTGTCAATGAGCGAAACTAGAGTTAGCACTTGTTTGAGCAGCTGCTTCTGTTCAGCAAACATCTTTGACTGCTCTGCTAACGTAGACATGAGAAAAGCCACATCAGCTTGCAAACGTGAGTTTTCACGCTAGTAACATCAGTGTTTAAACTCACGACCAATTGCAGGGTTTTTTTAATCTCTTCGTAAAACCAGTCTGTGAACAACTCAAAAAAGCACCTTCTTTTTGAGAAACCTGCAGTAGAAGGAGTTTAATCTTTTGACGAGATGTAATATGTCTTATGAAATCTGAGGTAGAAGCCTTCAGCCTTACCATTTTCCTGCCTTTTTAGAATAATAACCATCTGAGCTCCTGTTCTTGCGACGAGATGAGTATCCTTATTCTTAAAGCAAACAGCATCACTTTACCAGTAATCTCCGCATGAGCAAAGTCCCTCTTTAAAATGATGAAACCGATTAGTGTCTCTAACAAGAATTTCTCTCTGTTCATAGCTGGATATGAATTTTATAACAGCATGGCAATCACCACAGATTCTAAGATTCTTAATGACTTGAATTCTAGACCCTGGATTAGTGTTCAGAAGCCCTAAAACTACTGCCAACTTTTCACTGTGGCCACACAATATCTGCTCCTTGTCCTGTTCCTCTACATCTTGCAACACAAAGTCAGTGAGTGGCAAATAACCCGACCTCTTCATCTTTACACTCAACTCACGCAATTTTTTCAATATTTGGGTTATTTGCGGATGCGAATTATCACCAGCAAGAATCATATGCACCTTGTTCTTGACTTCAATCCAACTGCAACCGGGGTTCTTCTTCAGACCTCTACTCTTCATCAGATCCCTTATCCGATCTACTTCAGTCCACATAGATTTAGATGCATAAATATTAGACAGAAGGATGTAATTGCCAGGATTTGTTGGTTCTAACTCAAGAGGTAGTTTGCAGCAAGCTCACCTAAATTCAAATTGTTGTGAACTCTACATGAACTGAGCAAAGCACCCCAAATACAAGCATCAGGTTCGAATGGCATTTGCTTGATCATGGTATACGCTTCTTCTATCTTCCCAGCACGACCAAGAAGAGTCACCATGCAAGCGTAATGCTCCATCTTAGCTTCTATCCCATGATCGTTGGTCATTATATTAAAATAATACCATCCTTCATCAGTTAGGGCCACCCTGGCTGCATGCAGCTAACACACAAGTGAAGCTTATAAAATCGGGCTTTTCACCACTACTTTCCATTAACTGATATATATTAATCGCTTCCCGAGTCTTTCCATGCAATGCATATCCAGCCATTAGTGCGTTCCAACAAGCCAAGTTCTTAGTAGACATCCTCTCAAAACAAACCCTGGACATATGTATTCTTCCACATTTAGCATACATATCAATCAGCGCACTACCCACATATATATCACTGGAGATCCCATTTTTAATAGAATAGCAATGACATGCTTTTCCATGCATAAGCGCTGCAATGTTTCCACAAGCTGGAAGCAAGCTTGGAATTGTGACGGAGTTTGGTTTCACCCCCTCATATTGCATTTCTCTGAAAAGCTCCAAGGCCTCAATATCTTTCCCATTTTGAGAGCAATTAGCAATCATAGAAGTCCAGGAAACAACATTCAAATCCATTCCTTGGCCTCTAAACTTTCTAAACACCTCCATTGCATCATCAGCAAGACCATTCCGTGAAAGGCCTGTAACAAAAGCATTACAAACACCGACATCCTTCTCAGTTAAATCATCAAACACTTTTGACATCTCTATTACACACGCACACTTACCGTACATGTCAAGAAGCGCGCTAACCACACACTCATCTTGCCCAAAACCTTCCTTAATTGCAAGACTATGAACCTGAACACCGGTATCCAACATTTCCAAGTCACCAACAGCTGGTAGCACACTAGAAAGTGCAGTCTCATCCGGTCTAAACCCTTCCAAACGCATCTTATGGAACATAACAACCGCTTCCGTGCAACGCCCACTACGATTAAACCCAGCAATCATACCATTCCATGATACCAGATTCAGTTCCCCACCTAAATCTCGAATCTTACATAGCAACTCCTCGGTCTCCTTCAAACAACCCCTTCGTGCATAACGCGAGAGCAAAGCACTGCAACTGAAAACATCTGGCCGGGGCATTCTGTCAAACATCTTGCGTGCATCGATTATCCGGTTAAGTTGGACATACATGTGAAACAGAGACGATAAAACCAAGGAATCCGAAACCAAGTCAGACACAGAAGCGATACAATGTAGCTGCTTTCCGGCGCGCACCAACGACAATCCACCACAAGCCTTGACCACACTGGGCAATACATAACTATCAGGCATAATGCCACGAGATATCATCTGAGCGAAGACTCTGATGGCGTGAGCAAATCGACCGAGTTTCGTAAAGGCATGGATAAGTGTGGAGAAGGAAAAGAGTGTGGGATCGGGGACGGAACTAAGGAGGAGCATTGCATCGGAGGAAGAGCGGTGACTGGCATAAAGGGAGAGGAGCCTGTTGGCAAGAAGAGTGTCGGTGGAAATGCCAGCTTTGAGGATGTGGGCATGCGCTTGTTGTGCTTCCGAGAGAGAGGATGCGGGTGAGTTGAGGAAGCGGAGGATTGAATAGCTCAAGTTTTCAAAAAGAGGGAGTGCAAGCCTATTCCCTGCCATACCCAAATTCTCATGCCCCACACTTGCGTGCCGATTGTTACCTTCCTGTAAGTAACCCCCCATTTGTTTCCCGCGCTATCATAAAATAAGAGTCGGATGCCATTCTTACCCTTTTTAATTAGAACACTATTCCGTACCTTATATATTAAGGAAATTTGATGACATTTTATTATTTTCTTATATTTCAAAACTCATTTTTTTAACAGACTATTTTTTCCCTAGTTATTGATATGAATATAAAAAATTAGATTATTGATTTTTCATGTAATAATATTTGTAAAGACATAGAATCTTCATTTTCTATATATTGTCACCAACAGAGTTTCTGTAGGTAATTTTTTATTTTTTTATATGCATGCAATTCGGAATAAAGAATATAGTTTATTCTCTCTCAAATTCTCTATTGTTCCTCTATCTCAAAAATCTTCTCATCTCAATTATGATCCTTTTTATTTTTATAATCTTTATATATTTTATAATATGTTATAAGCCCGAGAAATTCTAAAAAAAATAAAGTTTGGTGGAGATTTTGTTTCTATAAAGATATTTAGTTAGAATATATTCTAACAAGATCAAGTTAGGTAAGAGTTCTTTTTCTATCAAAATTTGATTGATATCAAGGTATATGCATACTTTAATCTGATTATTTAAAAGAAATTATATCATTATTGTAGTTTATATATGAGTAGTTTCAGTTTATATATATATTATGCTAATATCATATCTTTTAGTTTCATATAAATTTAAGTTTATACTTATTAATTATCAAGTTAAATATTAATTACGTGTATGTCCTAATTTATTATTTTACAATAATAATTAGTATGAAGTATGAATTTCATGTTAATGTTAAAATTATTTATTATGGATAATCAATGTTATGATTTAATGGATGCTTAAGTTTTGAATATCTTATAATTAAATATTTTATAGATTTGTTTTAAAAAACCATTAAAGGATTATAATAAGTTTAAAAACTCATTATTACTATATGTACCATTATTTGTCGATTTCTAAATTTATAAATAAATATAATTTAATATTTTATAAATTAATTTTAATTAAAATTATAAAGAGAAAATATCATTGATATTGATATGCTATAAAAAATTTCTATATTTATACTTTAAGTATACTATATCACAAGAACAGTATTTTAAAAATAGTTTCACAAAATATTCAGATTGAGTTATGTGTTGATTAAAAAATTGAGTTATCTATGAGCTATAGTGAATCTCATCCTAATAGTTATGATTCATTCTCCAAAGTAAATGTGACGCTGCTCCCAAATGAGAGAATAAAAAAAATAAATAATAAAGTATCCTACCGATTGTGGTCTATTATCTGAAATGGAGGTGAATATTTATATTTATGGTTATGAATATTATATCATCATATTGAATTTGCTCCATTCCCTAAAGTGATTTGATGCTTCCTATACTCATGATTATGGATATCATAAAAAATTTAAAAGGCGTCATAAAGAAGAAAAAAAAGGATACAAGCAATCGTTAAGAATAATTTATCCAGCGAAAGTGAGAAATTTAGGGGAACCATGGGTTGATAATATACAACTTCAAATATATGGTTCTCGAGTTATCTTTATATTATTTTATGATAAATTTATGATTGATATTTTAATATTTATCTTATATTATTTCTTATTTTATTATGTTCTTATTTTTTATTATTTAATAATAAAGATAATGCCTATACATATGGATATATCCGGGATGAATGATATATAAATGTCTAGTAGATAATGCCACAATATATATAATATTGGAATATAAGAAATATTTTTCTTTCATAAATTTTGAAAAGGCCAAGTGATACCTCGTTCCTCGGATGCCTAGTCAATGAGACTATTCAGGAAGAATGTCTGATTTTGACCAGGTTGACCAAGATTGACCAGTTTGACTGAAGTTGACCATTGACCCGAGCGTTGACTTTGGAGTGGACACAATCATAGAAAGCTTAGGTGTTCATCTAGGTGTCTTAGGGAGTGTTCTAAGTCGAGTGTCAAGGTTTGAGTTAGTAAAAATCGTTTTTGGCCTATTTCGGATCCATTTTGAGTGACTAGGGCCTTTGAGCCGAAAAATCCGTTTTGTAACCCGGTTTTAATACTCTACTCACATGTATGACTCGCATTCTTGTTTATGATTTGAGATACGTGCCTTGGACATTTTTGCATGGATCCATATGGGCTTGTGTATGGTCTCTTGTGTAGCATTTTGGCACTGTGTGGCCTGTTGTATCAAATTTAAAAATTTCCACCGTATATGTGTGCGTACTTCGTTGATTGTTTTGTCCCGGGTATGTTTTGTGACGTGTCATGCTCCTTTTAAAAGAAAAATTCAAATTTATATATGCTTTTGGAATTTTGATTTTGTAAAGTTCATGTGAACCTTATGTAGTTTTAATTGATCCATGTATTGAGTCAATTGGAATTACTCGACGGTGAGGGTCCCATTTACCAGGAGGTGGTCCTCATAGTCATAAGATATAACTCTTAGTGTTATTGATACATTAACATATTTTGCTAACAATACACAACTATATATTGTATTTATTGTATATTTATTGTAAATCTATTAACAATATGCTCCTAGTATTATTGATACATTAACATATTTTCCTAACAATACACAACTATATATTGTATTTATTATAAATCTATTAACAATATATTATTTTTTTCTGACTAGATGATATAAGAATGAAGTTAAACATGTTTTAAAAATATTTTATAAGCAATGAATATATATTTGTATTATTCAAATTTATCTAAAGATGATTTGATTGATTATGTAGATGCAAGATTTATGTTAGTTCTATATAAAACTTGATTGCAAATAAGTGATTTATTTATCATTGAAGCAAGTCATGGATAAATTTAGTTATGATTAATATCGCAACACAATGAAGAAACGTGTGATTTATCAAGCAATAAAGAACTTGCAATGACATCATATGAAAATAATGATAGTAGTATAACTAAATTGAAGAAAGACTACATAAAATTTTTTTCTATATCAATATCTAAAAAATCAATATAAAAGATCGAGATTTGTCATTTGAAATATCTAATCGAATAGCTAAATCAAGAAGAGTGTACACCGCACTATTTTTCCCTTCACCATAATTTTATTCTCACAGGATTTTTCTTGATAAGGTTTTAATGAAATGTATTATAATTGCATACTCATATATTTTGAATGGTGTACTTTTTTTTTCATTAAAATTTTTTCCGTGAGGTTTTACCTAGTTATGAGATTCTACCTTTTGAGTTGTTCGGCCTGAAAGGCCAATTGAGGATCATTGATGCTGGTAGGCCATAACTCACAGTCCAAGATTGTGTATGGATATAAGTTTGATTTGGGTATATTAGAAAGTTCATTGGACTTAATATACCAGTTATATCAAGTTGGGCCCATTATGCAATTATAGTGTCCGTGAGCATTTGGAGTCCCTCAACATTCGTACCCATTGATTTTGTCCTCTTGGACCCTGAAAGGGTATTATAAACCCCTTTTGTTATAATTAAGTTATAATCTTATTTTTAGAAACTATAATAATTATTAAGATTTTATTCCTATTTATCTACCTAAAGATTGGAAAATCATAAAACAGGTTTTGCTAAATTGTTGATTTTGGTTTAGGTATGGATGAATTGCACTTTTTGCCACCTGTCACCACTAGTCGCCACCATCCACCGCCGCACACGCCACCACTAGCTGGTCACCATCCGTCCACGTTCCACTTGCATCTCAAAATTTCCATTTTGACCCCATAACCTAATATCGATGTTCTGAATGCAATGGTGTGATTCGTTTTCCAATTTGAGATTCTATTTGCAAGTTATAAGCTTTTGTAGTTTTTATGGAAAAACATGTTTTGACTTAAAATAGTAAATAATAATTTTATAAGCAATATTGTGCTAATAAAAATAGAATATGAGATTTAGTTGACTTATTTTTTAATTTTGGAATTTTTTAGGAAAAATATCATTTTGCCTCTATTTGCATGGTATGATACATTTGAGTACCCACACTATTTATGGTTGGTTTGATTGGTATATTTGGTGATTATATGCTTGATATGGTATATACTGGTGTTATACTTGTATTATGGCTTGTGTTGTTATGTTGTGGCTTAACGAACCATATACGGTGTTTGGTTGCCTTTTGGTTGGCTCTACATATAGGTGAGTGGGAACCTCACACTTTATTGAGTTTTTGTTTTAAGATGCATGATTGTGATTTACAATTTTTAGAAAATTAAATAGTGAATCGTGTTGGAATTTAGATTTATATACTTTTGTGTTTGGAAAATGACTGGTTTTGCAAATTTGGCATGTTTACTGGTTTTATTATGGTTGGAACTGGGAGTAATATTGTGATATTGTGCATGTGGTTGCACAGACTGTTGAGACATGATTGTCTATGAGATTCTATGTCTGTTTTTGATATTATAATATTTGGTTGATTTTGACTTGCTTAGATTGGTTGTTATATCCCACTCTAATTACTTGTGAGTATCCAGTGCCTTGTCTTCTTCCCTGGCATGGGTGTAAACAATTAATTTGTTAACCGTCTTTCCAGTCCCTTTTAATAAAAAAATATATACGTGTGTGTATGATTCACCATTTCTCTTATTTCTGGTTAACTTAAACTTGAATTTAAGTACTCAAATTGTGAATTTAAGTACTCAAACAATTAATTGGGAGTTTACTCAAATTTTTTATTTTCAGTTTTGGATTTCGATTGTGTTTATATTCATGCATTTCATGATCCCTATTCCCCTCACTTGGATATTTAACTAATATTTTAGCGTTATCTAGTTATGCTTGTAGGTTCTTCAAATTAGTTGTTGATAGTGATGTTTTGTTGTCTAGTTTATCAGCTGTTGTTAGGTATGATAGAACTAACTAATTTAGATTGTACACTTATATACTAGACGTACTTCTCTTATTTTATATTTGGATTTTATTTTGTGTATTTTTCATTATATTCTGATTTTCGGACTTATTGGTTTATGTTTGAGATAAGATAGTTTGGTTTACCATGACAATACGCTATTAATTACTATTTTGGTTTTATACATGTTATCTGGTGCTTAACTTTTACAGATTTTGTTGGACATATGGTTTATGACGGTTGATTGGATTTGGTTTACTGAGATAGATTTCGATACGATCCAGATTTACCCTACCTTTGATTTTATTCTGTTGTGATATTTTTACAGTTTTGTTTTACTAGCCTTACGGAATTCTGAGAGTATCACAATAATTACTATTCTTAGAGTTTTGTGGTGGAGGTGTTCATCCCTAGAATAGGGTACAGGGCATGACAGAATTCGGGTACTATTTCCCTTTGATTCCTTATTTTAGATAATGGAACTTGTTGATTTTAGTGGGGTTAAGTCTGATTTAGAATAGGTTTTGATTTGGTATGAAATTTGTGTGTTTTGATGCATGTTTGGGGAGATCAAATTCTAGTTCCGAGTTATAGGTTGTCACTAACGGGAAATTGAAGAAAACCTTGACCGATATCTCATTTGAGGTCCCTTCAAGTGACTGGTCGTTTGGTGATGACCTATTTTTAGTACTAGTCATTTTGTGATGACCTGTTTTTAGTATTAATCATCCTTTATGATTTTGGTTCAATTTAAGAACTTTTGCATTCTAATTGGGTTAATTTAGTAAACATTTTGATCGTTTGTTGAGTGTTGTGATTGAGCAGGTGTGCAATGGATTTTACCAGCAAAAGGTAGAGCTTTCATATGAAAGACGCACCAAAAAAATGAAATCGATGCTTGTGATTGCGAGAGCCAACCGATTGGTTGGTTGAAACCAACTGACCGGTCGGTGATATCAAGGAATTATGCCGAAGTTCAACCGACTAATCGGTTCACTGACGATCATGCTGAACATCAACTGACCGATCGGTTTACTTACATCAACCGGTCGGTCTTACGAAATCAATCCCAGAAATACACATATAAGAATGATCAGATACTGATAAAGATTATCTATTTATTTTAATTATAAAATAGACGTTAGGGCTGTATTATTTTTCATCAAAGGCTGTACATACTTTCTTTATTATTTTCAAAATAGCTCTCGATCCGTCAGAGATCAAGACGTTGTATGTTCGTTTGAGTTTTAACTAATGCAAAAGATTTTTTGGGTTAATTTTTCTTTCATTTTTTGCAATCTTGATTTCTTGATGCAAAACTAGGATTCAAATTCACTGTGTTCTTATTAAAAGTTCTTAACCCTATTTCTAATCTTGATTAATTAACAAACTTGGTCAGTTTGTTAATATGTAAGTCTTAATTGATTCAGAAGAACAATTAAACTTCGACAACAGATTAGAAGTCCTAGGGCGTCGTTGAAACTTGATAGAATATGAATATATCTGCCAAACCTAATGTTCATATTGATTGGGCAAAACAATTTAGAAGTTCAATTATTATAGGAATATAGTTAGTTGGGAATCTGAATTAGGTCTTAATAGTCTGGAAGGATATTAGGAGATTAAAGATCATCAAGAACAACTACAGAATATTAGAACTAAACAATAGTTGGATTGATTCTCTAATTGACTAACAACCCTAATTCTAACATCTAACCAGTTAATTTAGGTTTTAAGTTTAGTTTAATTACAACTCTCAATTTGATTTATTTAACTAGAATAGTGGGTTAGGCAAATTGATTAGTTTTAAACGAATTTCCCTATAAGATCGATACTCATTCTTTTGAACTATATTACTTATTGATAGTCGTGCGCTTGCAATTAAAGGTAAATTCAATTTATGCCAACAAGTTTTTGGCATCGTTGTCAGGGAAACAGTTTTGAAACTAACAATTTAACCCTAATTCTTTTTCTAGATTAAATTTCTTGTTTTTGTTTCTAGTGTGTAGAACTGAAGAACAGGTATAGCTTAAGGAGCAAGAAGCTTGACCTGGAAACTATTAACCTTTCAAATTAGAGGACTATAAAAAGGCTTAGGTTGCTTAAGTTATCAGACCAATAGATGGACCACCAAAACCCAAATGTTGTCAATGGAGGTGACAACGCAGACCCAGCTCCAATAGTAGACAATCCGCAGCCAAGGCATAAGACTGTCATGGCCTATAATATTCCAACAGCTAAGGCATTAGGAGACATTATCACGACCCGATGGACGTGTATGCATGCGTGATGGATCACAACTGCAATGCTTGGTTGGGATTCTAACCACATAGCCCAAAAGATGCATCTTGTTACAAATAATACCATCACACAACACATATAAGCCCAAGACCTCCCCCACTCATTTTCGATGTGGAATTGGGTATCACAGGTCCCCCCTACGGGCTGGGTCTCACAATCTCCCCTCCTTATAAACCTCATGTCCTCACTAGGGGAGCCCAAACGTAACTGACTTGGGCCCAAATATGAACACACAACACAACCCAAGCCCATCCGGAAGAGGAACGAGATCGGCTCCGCCACCATTTGTCACAACTCGGCCCTCCGAACCCCGGCCCTACGAGCCCGGACGTGTATGTGCAAATGATGGATCACAACTGCAATACTTGGTTGGGTTTCTAACCACATCGCCCAAAAGATGCATCTTGTTACAAATGATACCATCACATAACACATATAAGCCCAAGACCTCTCCCACTCCTTTCCGATATGGGTCTGAGTATCACAGGGCCCCCCTATGGGCTAGGTCTCATAGACATCATCAGTAGCCTTTCATTCATGCCAATAAATTCGAAATCAAGCCTGCAAAGATCTAGATGATGGAGAATCACCAGTTCTTTAAACTAGAGGACCCAATAAAGCATGTGAAGACATTTATGAAGCTAACAGATACATTCAGATTCAATGGAGTACCTTTTGACACCTTTTCCCTTACTCTTTATTTGGGAAAGCTACAGATTGGTTGGAAAATCTGCCCACTAGTTTTATTACAACATAGAAAGAGCTCATGAATGCTTTCTTGGCCCGATTCTTTCTAGAGGGGAAGACTTCCCAACTAAGGCATGAGATTAGTAACTTTTGCAGTAACCGAAGGAGACACTGTATGAGGCTTATAAATAATTCAGGGGGTTGCTTAAGAAGTACCCAGATCATGGCATTCTAGAATTTTTACTCCTGGATGCTTTCTATGGAGGCATGCCAGAGATGCACAAGTTCCTGCTGAATGTAGCTGCTGATAGGAACATCCTGGTCAAGGAAGCTAATGAAGGTTTTAGACTGATAGAGAAAGAAGCTAAGGGAGGACAAACTTGGCATTCTGATGCAGACAAAACTCTAGGGAGGCTAAAGATTGATGCTATCACCAAGCTAACAGTAAAGATGGCTGTTATGAGACATGAGTTCAAACAAAGTTGAGTAGGGGTGGCAGCAGTCCAACAGAATCCTGAAAACCAACCTGTTTTGTCTCTCTGTGACCGTTGTGGTGGGAATCACAACAATTACCAATGCCTTATGAATATTGAAGTGGCCAATTATGTTGGCAATCTAGGGAAGCAACCTCATTTTGGAACCACTTACAATAAAAATTAAAAAAATATCATCCCAATATTTCTTATAAAAATAATAATCCTAATTATGGTCCGAATCCCAATCAAAATAAAGAAGGGGGCTATAACTCTGGGTACCATCAAGGGAACTAACCAGCACAGCCAGCAGAAAAGAAGAGTGGGATTGAAGATTTGATGTAGCAATTCATTATGTCAGTGGATTCAAGAATCAAGAATTTGGAGACACAAATGGTCAATTGACACAAGTTTTATAGAATAGACCACCTGGGGCTTTGCTATCCGATGCAAAGTCGCCAACAGGCTATGAATTAAATCTATAAGGTCATACCATAACCATAACTAAGACGTTTAATGGGAGGCAACCCATCATTTAAAAAAAATATAAAAAAAACAAGGATAGTGAAAAGAGATAAGAAAAGAGGGTTTGATACTTATATGTTTGTTCCCTATGCAGGTAAATAAGTTTGAGGAGATGATGCAAATAAACACAACAATCTAGGAGACAACTAAGTGCACTATCCTGAGTATTTTTTTCTTTTTTTTTATTTTCATTTTTTTTCTTTGTGTTGCCTTAGTCAGTTGTGTTTAATTTAGTTACATATTATATCTAATATTATGATTATGTCTGGGATGTCCATTTATCTTAAGTTTGAAGAGATTGGTTAACTTCTGAAAAACTGACAATGAATGCTAGATTTTATTTAGTATGGTTGAATAAATTTTAACCGAGGATGTGTTGAAATTAGTTTTGCAAATTAAAGGTCGCATTAGATTCTAACGTTAACCAATATTGCAATTAGTGAAGCATCAAATTGATTAGTTTATGCTGAGGAAACAATTAAGAGGGTGAGTTAGAATCGGTTAAGCTATTGGTTAACTTACCAATGTTGTGCATACTAAAGTAAGAAAAGAACAATTTTATGTGTTGGAAGCTATGAAAATAAAAGTACGATTTTTTTTTTGCAGCACAAATGTAAAAGCACTTATGGTAGGTTTAACTCAATAGGACCATTAAGTCACACTTCTGAAATTCCAACAAACATTCTAATTGATTTGATGAACTACTACATGAGTATTGGGTGTTTTCAAATCCTAATTCCTTCATGCGAAACTGAAATTGATACAACTAGGTAAGAATTGAAAGACCAGAGTTTCAGAATTAAGTGTTTGTTGTTGGTGGTGGATGAAGTGAACTAAATTTCCTTGATCAAATTATCTGGGTATAGGTGTTTGTGTTTTCTTTATCGAACTATTTTTACTAGGGACTAACAA